>MU226378.1:289130-310181 GCA_018584345.1 Thuja plicata | reverse complement strand
TCATGAACAGACATGTCTCCACTTTGTGCAGACATGTTCTCTCATGGGATGTGTCTCTTGCTTATATATTTAATGTAGATTTGATCCACAATGGCAGACATCTAAATCAATATATTTCCTACTCTTGTAGATCGAATATACACAGAAAAATAGCAGTAATCGCTTAGAGGACTTATGCTATTCATCCAGTGGATAACAACTATTTGCACTTCTATAGATTTAACTTCATAATGTGCAATGAAAATATAGTTTTTCTTTTCCAATTTCTACTTCAACTTAATCTTAAACTAGCTAACTTCTACTGCTTCTAGTTGTGAATACAAGGAATCATGGATGGACTTGGACTCTACTAGATGCACTTTTATCAGCGACTTCCACCCACCTAGTGTACAATCTTCTAAGGAATACTCAAATGTTTGTTCACATTGATAGCTCCTCTTCAATGCCATCAAATGGATGCAAACTAAATATTGAATATCAATTGAAGTTAAGTGTTTTTGTCGGCTCACCACACAAGGCACACTTACAGTTAGCAAGAGGCTAGTGGCCTAGATTTGTCTAATCAATCAAGTAAACATCTACAATTACTTTCATTCAACTAAACTACTTCAACTTTAAAATAAATCTACTCCAAATGAAAGATTGATGAAACCATGCAACAATTCAAAGCAACATTAAGTAATTCACCATGAAGAGCTAACAATGAATTATCAATCACTTTGATAAGAATTATAGCAATAATTTGATCAAGTCTCTACCTTAGCTATCCTATTCTGATCTCCTAAACTATTAGCTCTCTAGCTTCTAATTCCACTAATAATCTAATGAATTACAAACTAGAATGCCTTGGCATTTTATATATGTTCAATCATAATGAAGGGCCAAGAACAATTCAAGATCAAGGGCCAAGATTTATCCCTACAAACCCTAACTAGGGTTTTCAAACTATCAACCAATTACATGAAGGCACAACTTTGTGGGACAATAAGAAAATTATAAAGATTTTGATAGCCAATGAGAAAATTGGACACTTGGCATGATGTGATTGACTGTGCTTGTAGCTTGAATTTTTTGGTTGGAGAAGATAAATAGGTGGCACCTCATCATCCTTGTCTTATAGATTTGATCAATATTCTTGGAGAAGAGAAAATATCTCTTGATACTCAACATTGTCTAGCTCTCCCTCATGATGAAATATTCCAAAATTACTTCATCTTTCAATCCTCTTTATCTTCTTTCAAGTCTTCTGCATTCTCTAAAATTTTCCTCATGGATTTGACTTGAATTTGCAAACATGAACCTTCTAATCTTCATTTTTGAACTTGAACTCGCATTTTGAAATTTTATTCTTGATTGAACTTGATTGCATTTGGGAACTTGGTGGTATCTTCATGTGGTGGGATCTCTAAAAATAAACTTGGATTTTAGGAGGAAGTCCAAGTTGATGAAAATTTTTCCCAGTTGTGAATCTAGACTTATCTTGAACCATCTTGATCTTTATTTGGATTTTCTTTTGATAATATGATTTGAGTTCCCTTCTCATTTGGGACTTGAAGCTTGAGGTATCTCTCTTGTAGCTTGCACCTGGGATCTTGAATCTGATTGGAGCCTTGAAATTTTAAATTTGGACCACCTTTTTGAAGTCTCCTTATTTTATTATCAGCCTTCTCCTTCAATGATTTTCCATACAAACAAGAGAGGATAAGGCATCAATTTCTCAAAATTGATAAGCAGTATGAAATAAGACTTAACATCTTTATTATTTAGCAAGGATATACTTTTAGAATAGGCTTGATTTTATAATTTGAAATCCAAACAAAACAAAGATCACACCTTCTTATCCCCCTGCCAAGGTAAACTTGCCTCATTCCTAATGTTGATCCACCAAACCTTATGTCGCCTCAACCATTTGGAGGTAGCCTACAATCTTATTTGAAGACTAAGTTTGTTTCCAATCTGAGATTAATTTGGTGCCACAAATGCAAAGGGGAAATTTTGTTAGTGTTTCGTGTCAAAATGACATGAATCACTCCTCTTTATAAAGGTTGTGGTAGGTTCAATGTGAACATCTCTAACATAGGCCAACCTTGGCCAATAAAATTTATTTGTTCTAATTTATTTTAGGCCTTCATACATCGTTCTTGATAGGAGATTTACTATTTTAAAGTTTACTTTCTTTCAAATCCAAATCACTACCTCACTATAGGGGCAAAATTTGTCAATCAAAGAGGATAAAATCCTCGGCAGAGGGAATATTCCACCCTCCCTTGAGAATAATAAATTTGTTCTTCTTAATTGCATACCACCTTCCTCTATCTAAGTTCCCTTTTACCACATTCAAAACCCCCACCATTCATTAAACTTGATCATGCCTAAAGCAAAAATTGAGGGAACTCGAGATTTATAGTTTTGGTCTTGGGCGAAAATTATAATTGTAAGAGGATTTTGATGTTAAGGTAAGCGAAAATTAGAAGGGGAAGATGATAAAATCCTCACACTTAGAAAAGATCCATAGTGCCTTAGGATTTTGTTTGTAGTGTTGGGTGGGAATTAGGGTGTCTTGAGGATAAAATCCTCTTGGGGTCAAAAAATCTGCCACCCTTTGAGGATTTTCCTCATGAAAAGTGATTCTCCGCCACTCTTAAAATGTTGCATTTTATCCATTTGATTCATCCTATTCACACTTTGTCCAATTGTTCCATGAATTTGGAGGCAAAAATCATGTGTTTTCTATTAGAGTAATAAGTTATTTCTCTTATTAATTAAATTATTTTGATTTAATTATTAAGTCACTTGTTATCTCTAGTTTACCTAAGCTAAGCTTTAGGCATATATTAATTAATTCTTTTATTAATTATTATCATTCAACCTAGGTTTCTCCCTTTTAGGGTTTTGATCACCTTTATAAGGATTTATCTCTTTGTAATTAATTAATTATTGAGGATTCTATTTCATTGAGAAGTTTCTCTCTATTGTTTTGCACATGATGTTCCTCTTTCATCGATCTGTTATTTCTGGCCTCCATAGTTTTTGCTTCTTTCTTTCTGTGACAGGTTTGCATGCAGGTGATTCTTGGGAGCTGTAGGGTTGAGTTTTCATCAACTCCAATATGGTATCAGAGCTTCAGATCTTCATGCACCTATTCTCTTCATGAGATATTTGGCCTTGTTCTTCATATATGTGTTTTTCAAGAGGTTTTTTGTTTCAGAATTTTGTGGATCTAGGGCGAGTTTGTTTTTGCAGCACTTTGGGCTCAAATGAACCTCACAGTTGCGCTCAAAGGGCCCAAAAAACCCTATTTTTATATAAGGCAAATCCAATTTGGATAGTTGCATTCTGAGGCAAAAAAAAATTGTTTTTATTTTTTGTTATACGACCCTTTTTCTGGGTACATTTTTCAAGGCAGTGCAAATATATATATATTTTTCAAAAAAATATTTTTTCTTGGTACCTCTGCCAATTTTGGCTGAATTTTTGGCAGTCCCACTATATTTAGCGACATCACCAGATTTAGTCGAGCTTCACCAACTTTAGCCGAGATTTCTTGGGACTCTTGTTTTGGAGCAGTCTTCAATTTTGTGCTCATATCTTGAGCAAACAAAAGCATTTTTGGACAAATAAGATATCGTCAAAAAGTTGGTTTCGAGCCCAATCTGATTTTGTAGGTTTGGATTTATGATTTTTCTGTTTTGAAGGGATTTTTTCTAGTCAAATTCAAGGTTCCTTTTTGTACTTCGGGAGCCATATCTTGCTCATTTGGGCTCCCTTTTTTGACTTCTGTACATCGTTGAAAATCTAGTTCTATGCTCTTTCTTTTGGTATGGGTCTCATTTCAAGAATCTAATCCAAGTATATTTTATTTAATTTTTTTTTTGCAATATGGTGGATATCTTGGATGTTTCGGGTCCTGGGATCATTTTCCTTACATGTGATGAATCCTATTTAGCTGTTACTTATGTTCTTATATCTATCTTTCATTCCTAAGCATTTTAGACATCTATTTCTATAGCATTTATTTTTTGCAAACACACAGATAAAGTGTCATTTGTTGTTACTTGGGATCTTACATATTTTGTGCATATTTGTACTTGCACTACATTATAAAGTGCCATGGGAGGGTTTGATCTACCTTTTACAAGTGATTATTCCTTCCACGACATTAGCCTCATGATGTGTGTCTAGAGAGTGATCCTTCCACAACACCATCCTTCATATGTGTTTGTACTTTATTCAACACTTTTCATGTTCCTAGTTCTTCATCATGCAGTTGTTCTTGGTCGTCTGGTTTAGTGTACCTGTCATGTCTCTTTGTGCTCAACATTATGGGGTATTTCTTGTTGGTTCTAATGCTTCCTTGATTTGATGGAGTGAGCTATGTATTCAGTATTTGTTCTTATGTACTAGGCGGATGTAGTGGCTAAGTACCTATGCATTTTAGTGAGATGAATCATATACCATATAGACACTCTTTCATTATTGTTTTGGAGGCATCCTTCCATATTTTGATTAGCTCTTCAGACTTTGGTGTTTTTTTTTCATCTATCTCTTTGAGTTCCAATGTTTGCCTTTGTTTGCCATCCTGATTCGAGTAGTGTCATTTGAGGGCACTCGTGCAAATTACAGCCTTCTCTACCTAATCATGTTCTATTACAGTGGAGGTTCTAGTAGTTATTCTTTGACAGTGTTTGCAGCTTCTTGCTTCATTGGTGTTTATGTTCTTCTTTTGTTCCTATTTTCTGGGACACTCTCTAGTTTGGAGGCTTCTTCAGTCCTTCACTGGGCTTCATCTCTTTTTGGAGAGGGGTTTTTCCCACTAAAATTTCTCTTTTTCTCCTCTTTACAGATATTTCTTGTACTTGGGTACCTGATAAAGCCATGTTGCTGGGACCCATTTCCTGCTTTTAGTAGTTGTTTCTAAGTTTTTAGCTTCTCCCTAAGTTTATCTTAAGGGGGGTGTTAGAGTAATAAGTTATTTCTCTTATTAATTAAGTCATTTTGATTTAATTATTAAGTCACTTATTATCTCTAGTTTACTTAAGCTAAACTTTAGGCATATAATAATTAATTCTTTTATTAATTATTATCATGCAACCTGGTTTCTCCCTTTTAGGGTTTTGATCACCTTTATAAGGTTTGATCTCTTTGTAATTAATTAATTAATCTTTGAGGATTCTATTGCATTGAGAAGTTTCTCTCCATTTTTTTGCACATGATGTTTCCTCTTTCATCGATTTATTATTTGGCCTCCATAGCTTTTGCTTCTCTCAATCTATGACAGGTTTTCATGTAGGTGATTCTTGGGAGCTGTAGGGTTGAGTTTTCATCAACTCCAATATTTTCAAGTCATGTCAAAAATATGGAATAAGGGAGGAATTTTAACATTCTTCATATTTGAAAAGCTTGAAAATTGCTTGCTTATCTCGACTTAAGTCTCCATTCACAACCTAAAATATCTTGCCCCATCCCCATAATTAGGTTTCTTAGCCAAAGCTATGGAAGAACCCAATTTTCCCCGCAATCAGTCAACAAACATCAAGATCCGCCCCCCTTTCAATTACTAACTTGCACTATGAATCAAAGGAAGGATGATTTATATGGCTTTATAGGGGGTGGATATCCATGAAGGGAGGAGAGGATTATATCCTCAAGGGTAGGTGGATTATGTCCTACCCTGGGGATAACTCTTCATATAACTCGCTACTCCCTCCAATCTTAGTAAGTCTTGCCTAATTCAAGCCCTCCTTAATTTCCATCAAGTCTTCTAATTTATTTCTAAGGTTTTATGACAGTCATTCAAATCTGATTTAGGTATACTTAGGTTGGATTTTATACTCTGATTCTACCATTTTTAGTCTAATTTTAAAAAAATTCAAACACTCGCTCAAGCTAAGACTTGTGGACATGACCTATTTTGGATCTTCCACTCACTTCCCTAACTGTACTAAACTCATCCTAAGGCCCAAGACTTGAAAAGTGTCACTAGTTAGAGGCCCTAGGACCACAACGTCTACAAGTAAATTGAAAAGAGGGAGTCCCCATTCACAATGGGGTGATGGTGTGAAAACCTCACAACATTGCCAAAGTTAAAGGTTATTCATTTAAAGCTAATTATAAAGAAACTATAGAATTTGAAGTGGAACTATTAAGCACAAAATAAGATTTAGAGTAGGAAATGCTACAACATGACATTAATAAACTATTGAATTTTCATTAGAGTAGAGGTGAATGAAGCATGTACAACAATATGTAATATATACTATATTAATATTTAGTTGAAGGTAAACTAAAGCGGGAGGAAATAAATAAAAAGTAGCATGCATCACAGAGAATTATGAACAAAGTGAGTGAATTTAGACCAAATAGAATAGATATAAAATATCAATGCTCACTTGTTCAATGACATTGATCTCAATTACAACCAACATAGATGGTAACTTGATATAGTAAGTAATAGTTTTCTAAATGATAAATATGAAAGCATCAAGTTCCTACCTATAGCTACTCAGACATTTAAACTTACAATATTGTAACTTGGAATTGTAGGAGACCAAAATATGTTGACGAGCATAGAGAAATAAATTTATTGTTAGGAGATATCGACAATTTTTAAATTGAATTTTTTTATTGAGTTTGTTAAGAAGAGAAGGAAATGAAGGGTTTGTATTTGGAGATCAATTTTTTACTATGTAATTGCAGATATAGAGATGTTGGGTTAGAGAATGGTTTTTGTAATGTTATCTTGAATCATCTAGTAAAGTTGAGAACTATGGTTGATTGTTTGTTGTTTTGTGTTGATTAGATATTTAGGTGAAATGGTAGGAAAGTATTAAGGTTTGAGATAAAGAATATATTTGAATTTTTGAAATATTTATTAGTGAAAAAGAAAATATTAGAGATTTAGATTAGATATTTTTGTTTGAAAAGGGTTTCTCTTTAAATAATAAGTGTCACCTTCATGATATACAGCATTTGATGGTGGATTTGGATCAATGACAATTAATTCCAAGTATAAGTGAAAGAAAATTAGTTTTGATAAGTGTAAGACAGGAAAAAATGAGGAGAAATGTATACTAAGGCAACCATCAAAACCCTAAAAGAATGAAAATAATCCTATCCTAAACATGAAATCAATCAAGAAAGAGTATGCAAGATGAAATCAATTCAACAACAAAACTCCCTCAATTGGACTCCCACGTCCTTTCCTTCTCTCCAAAATGATATGATGTAGCTCCCATGAAGATAATTATGCACTCAACATGAAAGAAAAATGGTAGCAAGAGTATTATAAAGTTGATGGTTAGTTGTGATTGATAAAAAGGCTATCACTTTATAGATGATGAAGACCAATTTGCAAAATTGGCAATTTGATGCACAAAAGAAAGAATGCCATAATTGAAGAGTTGGATTTGGAAGAATGTCATATTATGAAAAATTATGACAATGGAAGAGATGCATTTTGGAATGCACAAATTAAGGGCATTTAGAAGGGAAAGGTGGTGGCTACATTAGTGGGAAAATGGGAAGGGAAGGTGGTGGATAGAAAATAGGAGATGAAGCTAATTAGTAGGAAAATAAAAGAGTGAGATTTTTGAATTTTGAAATTCATTTATTCCACCAAATTAGAAATTAGGGAATTAGGAATTATAAAATCCCATAATTCAAAATGTTAGAAAATTAATTAATGCAAAATTAATTAATTATGAGGATTATGGGAAAAGGGATAAACAACGTCTATTTATTTATCCAACTAGGTCATAGGGATAAACCATTGGTTATTTACCCCTAAAGGTAAAATTAGTTGATCATTGACCAAAATGATGATAATTGACATAAAATTGAATCGATTTGATGATTTTGATAAAGATTCAAAATTGTTTTGATGGTTTTGAAAATAGGGTTGAATATGATAAAAAAGACTTGAACCAATTATGGATATTCGTGAACCGATTTTGATGACATTGATAAGCTGATAAGATGATTTTGAAAGGTTTAAAAGGGGTTTGAATCAATTTTGAAAGCAATGATGTTGATTTTTAATATGATCAAATTAGCCAAATGATTAGGGCTATGATGCAAAATGAGAGAAATGTTAGTGATGATGGCATAGAAGAATGAGACGATATTAGTGACATATTAAAAAAGGGGCACATAGGTGTGAACCATTTTTTAGTGTCTACATTTTTCCCGTCATTGATATAATCAAATTTTTCACGTTGTGTCAAAGAATGTCATCAAAAGATCATGCCCCAGTAGATCGACAGAACGGAGGTAGGATGCCCCCTTGAAAAATTGGGCAAAAATTGACATGAGGACATTTTAAAAAAAAAATTTGGTTGCAAGGATTGACAGAATAAATGTTATTAAAAAGCATAAATTGGAGAGAGAAGAGTTAGTAATGATGAACTCTTTCTTTCATAAGTGCACTTTATCAATGGAGCTTTATTTAACATGGAAAAATGGATGCATCGCGCCATGACACAGAAATGCAAGGTGATAATGAAATCCCTTTGCATGAAAATGAAAATAATAGCAGATAAGGAATGTTTCCATCCATCTCAAAGCATATGAGATACGTGCCCCAAAACTTTATGAAAAACACCCCGCAAACAGAAGACAAAAACAAAAAAAGGACCATGAACCATCCCGACCACTCTCATCACTTAGTGATATCCCAGAGTAGCATGGGAACATGACCAAAGATAAATCAATAAAAGATAAGACTTACTACGCCAAGAAAGTCAACAACCATTTTGATCTTGTTGTCAAATTTGATATTTTGTTTGATTAATGATGATGATGATGATGGTGGTGGTGATAGGTTGATAAAAGGAAAAATTGATGTTGATTGATTAATAAGTTTGATCTAATTGATTGTTGATTGGATTGAATAGTTTATCCATTGATGCATGATTTCTTTAAGAACAATGTTTATAAGCCTTAAGATTGTGTCTGATCAGATGTTATCTTGTTGCAAAGGAACAACTTATTGTAAAAAAGTTACCCGTTTGTTTGCTGGAATTGACCTGGAATTGGAAAATGGGAATTGGTTTCCCTTCTCAAAATTGAATTCTCAATTCCAATTCCATGCCTCAATTATAATTTTAGGTTCTGAGGTGGAATTGAAAAATGCTCATTTTGGACACACCTGGACAATATTTGCATCTTGGAAAGAATTTTTTGATTGAACATGTGCGATAATAGGTTGCTCATTGATTATGCTTGATTGATGTCCAAAAGATATCATGTTTGAATCTATGCTTGTTTGGATCACCCTTGGTGGTGAATTTAAGGTCATAAAAGGATTTAGATGGACATATGATGCAACTGGATACAAACTTGTTTGTGACCTTGGTAAAGTTTGATTTGTTTGTTGATAATCCTTAAAGGATCAAAAGTTGCCATTAGTATATAAGCAGACAGTTTTGGTCGGTCGGTCATGTTCACCGAGAGACAGCACTCACCAAGCACAGTGATCACTGAGATGTTTTGAATGCTGAGCGATAACACAATCACAAAGTAGTATATCAATCGAGAGACATCACTGAGCACCAGTATACGAAGACATCACTGAGCACCAGTCTACACCGAGAGACAACATTTCACCCAAAAAAGTAGATCTCACCTACACGTCAGCTAAAGCACTTTAATCTTTAAAATAGCTTTTTGCTTAGCTGGATAACTATTTTTTGTGGATCAATAAAAGCATTAATTGTGTATGTAATTAGTTAAATAATTGTATTCATGCAAACTAGGAGATTAAGGTCAAGTTGTAAACCTTTGATCTTAGAGTTTTTCAAGAAAAGTGTGAAACCTAATTAGGTCAAATCTTTTGTATATAGATGTAATAATCAAGAATGATATGATAGTAGCTGCCAAGGATATCTATGGATCAGATAGAGAGTTTCATGCACAAGGATAGATAAAGGAGAATTTAGTTTATAAAGAACTACATACAAGGCTACCGAGAAAAACAGAGGTATTATCCATCACAATGATGTGATATATTTTATGTACTTAATGGATCTATAATCAACAATTTGAGATTGCAGTAGTCAGGTCATATATTTTTTTAATCTCTAAAAATTGTAGCAAACAGAAAAATCCTTTCACAATGTAGACTTAACATTTCTTTTGTAAATCTCTTAACCGAGTGCACACATACATTGTGTTGCTAAAATATCTTTACCGTGTAGACTTAATAAGTCTGACATGTTACTCCTAACAAGGTAAGATCATCAGAAGTGATCACAACTTGTAGCCCTAATAGGCACCTTCCATTCTGCAGATAGTGAAGCTTTATGGGTTTCATCCCCATCGTATTTTTTACCTTCTAACAAGGTTTTATGTATTATCAAATACTTCTATCATGTGTAAATGAGTTTCATGAATGTTTCAGTGTTTGTTTACATGCATTTACATTTATGCTATGATATTACATGGATGAAGTAGAAAAGATACAGTGGTGAGTTATGCAATTAATAAGCACTAAGGCTTAACTTGTAAAAAATTTTAAGGGTACTTATTCACCCCTCCCCTCTCAGTACACATCCTTCCATTATTCCAACAACTGGTATTAGAGTTAGTTCTCTTATTCAGAAAAGTTTAATCACTTGAGAGAAAATATCTTACAATAGAAAGGTATAAGCTTGATAAAAATATTGAGAATCAGAAGTTGCAAATACAGATTTTCTTTGAGAAATACAAAGAGGCAAGAAACAAAGTGAAAGAGTTATTGGCTGAAAGAAAAGTCATGGCATCTCACTACAATGAAACTAACTATCATGAAGAAGAGATACCTGACCTATTATATTCATCTAGATCTGGATCAGGTAATATATCTGACACATCTAAAGTAACCATTACAGATCTAAATGAAATCAATCAACATCTGACTAAACAAGTAAAAGTACTATAGATCGGTCAAGAGACACAAATGGTAAGAATGATTGATGTTATGAATAATGCAAAACAAGCTGAACAAGAAAGAACTTTGGCTATTGATGACAGAAGAAAGATTACTGAAAAGTTGCAAGAGAAAGAATCTAAGAACAAATACTTACTGAACATCACCTTGAGACCACCAATCGAATAGTTCTTATGAATCATGAGGCCAACTGAGTGAACATGGAACTTGCTAGAAAATTGGAAGTTATTGGTGAACTAAAAGAAGAAAATGAGAAACTGAAGCATGAAGTAAAGAATCAACAACAACATAATGATATGATCAAGAAAGCTGAACATAGTACAAAAAGAATGGATGAATTTCTGAATGGAGAAAGAAGACTCAACATCAATACTAGTTTAGGGTATATCAAGCATGGAGAATCATCAAACTGAGTTGATCAAAGGAATGTCTACATAAATCCAAGACCAAAGAAGTGTTCATGTAATCACTATGGAAAACCATGCCACAAATCAAATGTTTACAAGAGAAAAGAAAAAGGTATTCCTAAAACTACTTCTACATTCATAGGTAATGATGATCATATTTTGTCATTAGTATACAAAGGAAATAGGTTTTGAACCGTCAGTAACATGATCACCAAAAGACAGGTTTATAGTGCAACCTAACACAACAATTCACAGAGGTCACCAAAAATGTTTAAATGCAGGTGAACACCAAAACCAGTCTTCACCGACAGACAATTTATAGTGTAAACCGAGAGCACAGTTTACAAAGAAAACTCATAGATAGTTCAAAGACATCACCAAGAAAAGACTACAGAGAAACCCAAGAACCAGTCTACCAAGAGAGAGTTTTATTTCCAATAAATGTGGATCTGAGTTACACGTCGAATAAAACACTTGAGTTTTATATTTATCTTTATGCTTATCTTTAAAACTATTTCTTGAGGGACAAGTAAAGCACATGTAATTTTTTTAATCAGTCCAACTGATTGAAAACATGCAAACTAGGAGATCAAGGTCAAGTTGTAAACCTTTGATCATAGAGTTTTTATTTTAATGCATGAAACCTAAATTAGGTCAATAGATTGTATAAATAGATGTAGTAATCAACCAGACAATGATGATTGTAGCTGCAGAAGACATCTAAAGGATCAGATAGAGAGTTTCATGCAGAAGAACACAAAATATAGAATTTAGTTATGAAGAACAAGATTTAAGGCTACCGATTAGAACAGAGCTATTAATCAATCACTATAGGTGATACATATACATTGTGAACTTAATGGATCTGTATTCAGAAATTCAAGATTGCATACTATCAGGTCAACATGTATTTTTTACTACTCTCTAACAATTGTAGAAAATAGAAGAAATCCTTTAAGAAGGTGGACTTAACAGTCTTTATGTAAATCTCTTAACCGAGTGCACACTTAACAGTGTTGTTAAAATCTCTTAATAGAGTAGACCTTAACAAGTCTCAAATGTTACTCCTAACAGGATAAGATCATCAGAAGTGATCACACTTGTAGCCTTAACCGACACCTTCCATTCTGCAGATAGTGAAGCTTTGTGGGTTTCATCTCCACCGTAGTTTTTACCTTCTAACATGGGTTTTATGCATTACCAATTCTTGTGTCATGTGTACTTACATTTCATGAATGTTTACATGTAATTAAGTTTATGTTTTGTTATTACATGCATAAGGTAGAAAATCATCAATGGTCAGTAATACAAGAACAGGGAACTAAGGGTTAATTGATAAAAAAAAATTAGGGTATTGATTGACCACTCCCCTCTCAGTACACACCATTCCATTATTCCAACAATTGGTATCAGAGCTAGATCTCTTATTTGGAAAATTTTAAATCACTTGAGAGAAAATATCATACAATGGAAAGGTATAAGCTTGACAAGAATATTGAGAATCAGAAGTTACAGATATAGATCTTCTATGACAAATACAAAGAAGCAAGAATCAAGATGAGAGAGCTACTGGATGAAATAAAATTTATGGAATCTCGCTGCAATGAAACTGACTATCATGAAGAAGAGATACCTAATTTATTTGAGTCATCAGGATCTACATCTAGCAATACATTAGACACATCTGAAGGAAGTATTACAAGTCTTAATGAAATTAATCAACATCTGATAGAACAAGTAAAGGTACTACAAATCGGTCAAGAGACATAGATGGTAAGGATGATTGATGTTATGAATAATGCTAGACAATTTGAACAAGAAAGAACAATAGCTATTGATGATAGGAGGAAGATCACTACAAAGCTACAAGAGAGAGAGAGACTGAAATACAAATAATTACTGAACATCATCATAAGATCACCAATCAAATAGTTCTTATGAGTCATTAGGAAAACCGAGTGAACATAGAACTCAATGGAAAATTGGAAGCTATTGGTAAGCCAAGAGAAGAAAATGAGAGACAGAAGCATGAAGTAAGGATTCAGCAACAGCACAATGATATGATTAAGAAAGATGAAGAAAGTACAAAGAGAATGGATGAATTTCTAAATGGACAAAGAAGAGTCAACACCAATACCGGTCTAGGGTATACCAAGCATGGAGAATCATCAAACCAAGCTGATCACAAAGATGTCTACACAAATCCAAGACCAAATAAGCAGTCATGCAATCATTGTGGAAAACCAGGCCATACATCAAATGTTTGTAGGAGCAAAGCTAAAGGTATTCCTAAATCTACTTCTACATTCATAGGAAATTGTTATAATTGTAACAAGCATGGATATAAAGAATATGAATTCAGATCTAAGGTAAAACAACCAAAGAAGGAATCCTACATGGAAAAATATTGTTCCAATTGCAAAATGCATGGCCACACATCTCTTGAATGCAGGAAAAATAAAAAGCAAGCATGGAAGCCAAAAGAACAAGAAAATTCTTATCAACTGAGAAGCGTCGGTAACTCATATGTTTGGGATTACAGCACATGGGTAAATTGCACAACATGTGGTAGATAAGGATACATTGCTGCAAACTGCATGATGAAATGGATACGAAGGTCTAGGAACTGGACTAACTACAGAATGACATGCTTACACTGTCATAAGCTTGGTCATCTAAGAAAGGACTGCAGAGACTGAATGACGGGGTCAAGCACTTTTGCTAATGGGAACACCATTAAAGATATCAAGAAAATGAGAAATCAAATGTGGAGGAAAGTTACAAATAATGACAATGTTGGACTAAGCACCACAGTTGGAGACACCTCATCCAATGGATTAGGTGACTCCACCACCCCCACCTAAGAATACAAGTATGGAACTTCACTATACAAAGCTATGTTTTACATCAGTTCCTATATTCATTGATAATATGCCAAATTATCATGAATGAAGATTCACTATGGTATTACTTGTGATGAATTTTTGAATCCAATCTCATTGGTCAATGCACAACGAGGATCGTCAGTGTACATATAAAAGCCAAGTTTCTAGTGTAAACTGAGCATCGTCGGTAATCATGTAAAAGACAATTAAGTCTTCACTACATACCGAGCATCATTAGTGAACATGTGAAAATTGCAACTGAGTTGTCACTTACCTCGAGTAGTGTATACTCACTGAGCCAAAAAGTTTGCATTATGATCGAGTGACTTCGTCTTTGACCACCGAGAAGTAGGTGAAGCATTTATTGCACCACTTAGGGAATTGTCTATAAAAGGGTGATGGAAAGATCATTCACTCACCAAGTGTTTAAGAGTGAAAGAGCATAGTGAAGAGGAGAGCAAAGAAGAGTGACCAAAAGTGACCAGATTGTAGAAATATTCACAAGCACACTCACGGCTACTCGACAGATTCACAACATATACAACTACGATTAATTGAGTAACTAAGACTCACCAAGCAAATAGATCATTTACGGAAGAAGCCCTATTTTCACAAAAACATGGAAACCACATCGCAAGTCTCCAAGATCAAGAATGTGAAGGACAAGAAGGTCAACCTAATCAAGAACTCTACCTGTGAAAAGCCCAAGTACAAATTTTTCCTTAAGGTTGCTTCACAACCCAACGACCAAGGAGCATTCTCAAGCATACCACCTAGGGTTTTTCTAGTCAAGGATGTCCGAGCATATATCCACTGCAAGATTGTAGAAATAAGAGATCTTGAATTTGAAGAAGATTACAAGAAGCTTTGCATAGATGGAAACATTAAGGATGAACACAAGAACATAGAGGCAAAAGGGTTAAAAATGCCCTAATGTTTGTGAAAGAGTTTAAAATTGAGTGGATTTAGATAGTACTCAGTAGAGTACATGATAGGAAAATGTGGTTGGATGAACCAAAACCAATCACTAAGGATGTTATTCATGTAGTAATCGACAAGGCCAAAGCCCTAAAACATCCTTCTCACGCCGAGATTGAAAAGATGATAGGTGCAGTATGGGATGACAAAGGCTTAAAGGTTAACTCCATCACCAATCTAGAACTGAATCTCGGTGCATGTGTACTGGGATACAATGTATTCCAAGCCAGAAGACTAAATAACATAGCATGTGGAGCAATTGACAATTCCCATAAGATATTGAAGAAAGGATTACAACTGGATTTATCTGAGCTTCTACTGAAGCAACTGGAGGAGAACATGAGGACTATTAGATCTGCAAAATCTAATTGATGTAAGTTCAGATCACTCCTCATGTGCACATTTTTCTATTTCCAGAATTTCTTCCCATCTGTCGGTAATGTCAATTAGGACACAACTCGACCAGTAACTATATAAATTAGTGAATATATTAAGTCACTAGGGGACAATTTTACATCAGTCATGGATGCATACTTCACTACATTTAAGGATAGAATGCAGAAAAGAATGAGGATACCTGAACAACTGGTGGAATAGTATAAATATGATATATGTTTCATAGTGGATACCGACACCATACTAATAAAACCATTTGTACTGAGGACAGCATGGTTACCACCTCTTGATTATGAAATCAACATTGATCAGGCCACAAATGGTATTGAAGCATTATTGAATGAAGCAATGGAAAAATAATTACCAATATTTTTTCACTTATGAAGAAGCTAAGGCTAGAATCAAAACTAGCCTAGTAGTGAAGAAGATTGACAGAAAGAAGACTTAAATGGTAAAGACACTTGAGAAGAAGTTGTTGGTAAACGATGAAGAATCAAAATAAAAAAAATGACACTGAGGGACAATCACCCATCAATGAAGGTGAACAATTGAGTGACTCTGAGTCAACTGAGTCTAATGCACCACTTGCAAAGAAACCAATAACAAATGTTGCATCAAGGACTAGGACTCAAACTTAAAAAGATGCAAACTTTCCACCAATTAACATAGGAACAGTAAGGACTTATAAGAGAAAGCCTCAAACCAAGAAACATGCATTGAGACAAAGAAGAAAATACATTAGAGGTAAATAGGAAAAGGATAACACTGCACAAGATGAGAGTGAACAAGCACCCCACCCTGAAAAGAACAAAGTTCCTAAGACAATTGATGAGATTGTTCCATCAATCATCAAGACAGGTAGCATATCAAATGCTAAGATAAGGAAATGGCTAACTCTAAAACCCAAGGATCAGAAGAAGATAGAAGAAGCCATCACTCAAGAAATGATTGCATTCAAATATGTACCTATACAATTTAATAAGATGATGCCACAAGAGCTAAATGATAGAATATCGGCAAGGTGGACTTATGCACTACATACAGAAAAAAAAATGAGGGAAAGATCCCTAGTCACAATTATGCCACTTGAGTCTAAAGTTGAAGAAATTGATGAAATGATGAAGAAGCATTCAAAGAAATTTTTAGCTAAGATGAGAACTTACAAAGTACTAGAGGGAATATTAATAGAGCTTGATAAGAAAGTGATGAAACTTGGAATGAAATATTCAATCCACCTAAGGAGGATTCAAGCCCCAAGAAGGTATTATCTCTTACCGAGACCCCTCACAATGAAGAGAAAGAGACCACATGGAGCCCAGATCACATCTTCATAAATGACATTGAGGACATCAATCTAGTTGAGTTGACAACATAGGAAACCAAGGCCATGGATGATGTACCTCAGATACTTTAATCATTAGGAGATTCAACAGAGGTCATCATAAAAGATATAACACTTATTTATTATGATGATGAGCCCAAGAAAGATGATATGTAACTGATGCCACCGAGCAGGAAAAAAAAAAGGATACCACAGATGTAGCACATGTCAATATACCAGGTGGCATGCCACTATTGATACAAGCTATCAATATCATTACATAGGGAAATGAAAAGACACTTGAACTTGATGCAAATACACTGATAGACACAAGTGATAATCAAGGGAAGAAAAAGGAAAATGAAGAGCAGAAAGAAACAAGTGGAGAGGATAAACCAGGTGATGAAACTGATAAGAACAACGAAGATGAAAAGGATGCAAAATCAAAAAAGGTTGATATGGAGACATCCACCACCAACCAATAGGTCAATACTGAGCAACACACAAAAAGAATCACATGTCCTACACAATCATCAAAGCAAGAGAAAGAGAATGAACTAGCTATAGCTCTACACAACCCTACTTCCACCACCACATCCAAGAAGAAGAAGAAGAAGAAGAAGAAGAAGAATCCATTCACATTAGATGAGATTATAGAAATACCTGACTGTGACCTGAAAACAGTGGATTATGATTCACTTACAAATTATGGAGAGCTTTGTAAAATAAAGGCAATACATGACAAGCTCAAGAAGGAGCAAAAGAACTCCCAAGTCCTGGATACAACCAAAGAAATACTATTGCAGATTGTTCCTAACATTGACATTGATCAAAATGCTCCTATACTTGATCAATTAGCAGCACTCACTGACTCCATCACATCACAGAATGTAGATACAGAAAAGGTAATTGAGGAACGTGCTGAGTAGAAATGTCAATACAAGACTACAGAGAAAATCAGCCAAGAAGTGGCAGAAAAAAAGGTAAAACTTTTTGAATTAGTTACTACAATAGAACCAATCTTATCAGAAGTAATCAACTTAATTCAAAAAAATTTCACATTAGATACTTTCACTACCAAGCATAGTAAAAAGATAGCCAAAATTAATGAAGATCTTAAGGCTAGTGCACAAAGTCTCACAGCCAAAGAAAATGCATTCAAGTTGCATTATGACAAGATTATAGAAGAAAAAAGGTTGAGACTTGAACTTGAAAAAGAACAAAGTATAATCTGAGATGAGGTAATCGAGTTGTAGGCTATGTTGCTCCCAGATCTCACATTTCTATCAAAACATATGGCTTCGGAAAAAGCATTGATTGGCACCCCAGAGATGTTTGTTACAAAGAGCATATATGACATGCACGCCAGAATCACCTTGGAATTCATGACCCTTGAGCACCTCAGAGAGAAATGGGAGAAGCTAATGGAGGACATTCAAAAATATCATTCCCACATTTTTGACAAATTGTAAGTATTACACCTTTGTCATTATTTAAAAAAAATAAGGGGAAATGATATTATAAAGGGGGAAATGATATGATAAAGGGGGAAATGATATGAAAAGGGGAAATGATAAGGTGAAAGGGGGAAATGATAAAAGGATAAATATATGTATAAAAGAAAATGTATCAAAGGAAGAAACATGTACATACACTACACCGAGGCATGCACATAGGGAGAGTCATATTGATAAGGTAAACATTTTGGTGTAAATATTGAACATTTTTGTTTTGCACATATCAGTTTTTGATACTAATGCCAAAGGGGGAGATTGATGATCATATTTTGTCATGAGTATACAAAGGAAACAATTTTTGAACCATTGGTAACATGATCACCGAAAGACAGATTTATAGTGCAACCTGACACAACAGTTCATAGAGGTCACCAAAAATGTTTAAATGCAAGTGAACACCGAAACCAATCTTCACCGATAGACATTTTATAGTGTAAACTGAGAGCACAATTTACAGAGAAAACTGAAAAACAATTCAAAGACATCACCAAGCAAAGACTACAGAGCAACCCGAGCACCAGTCTACCAAGAGATAGTTTTATTTCTAAGAAATGTGGATCTAAGTTACATGTCAGATAAAAGGCTTGAGTTTTATATTTATCTTTATGCTTATCTTTAAAACCATTTCTCGAGGGACAAGTAAAGCACAGGTAATTGTTTTAATCAGTTTAGCTGACTGAAAACATGTAAACTAGGAGATCAAGGTCAAGTTGTAAACCTTTGATCATAGAGTTTTTATTGTAATGCATAAAACCTAAATTAGGTCAATAGATTGTATAAATAGATGTAGTAATCAATCAGAAAATTATGATTGTAGCCACAATAGATGTAATGCCCCACCAGGGAACCCAGGAAAACTTAACCTAAACATGACACTAAGTTCATGGAATAATTTTTTTTTAAAAACTGTTTACAAACAATAATGATAACAATGCGGAAGCAACACAATGAAGTACATGACATACATGAAATACAACACATACATGATTAACATTTCTCGAGGGTTCCTTGATGTAGAATTACTTAAACAAACTAATCTACGATGACAATAATAAAGAACTGACATAAAGGTTACATAATTTGAAACCAAT
The DNA here is from genome assembly GCA_018584345.1 of Thuja plicata. Classification (NCBI taxonomy): domain Eukaryota; kingdom Viridiplantae; phylum Streptophyta; class Pinopsida; order Cupressales; family Cupressaceae; genus Thuja; species Thuja plicata. Next base: position 290,662 of record MU226378.1, on the reverse strand, counting down.
AACATACATCTCAATAATAAAGATTACATATACATCTGATACCATAAGGTATACTACCTAATCAACATCCATTGCACAAGTCACAGGGTATGTAATAATACAAAATAAACAATACAATGCATCCTCCAAGAATGATAACCAATATATACATATGGTACAAATACACAACTCAAGTTACTGATCAAGTCTCCAAAAGACTAGGAAGATGAAACTGCAACAAGGAACATCCAAGCATGAAGAAGAATCCATTGGAATCTCAATGGTAATAAGAATCGCTACCACCCGACCACGTGAAACCAAAGGTCCACTCCCACCGTGCTGAGGAGATAGTAACATGCCCATCACATGGGGTATACAACAAGAATACAAACAAGGTATACATAACCTCATATTCATGCATAGGAAGATCCTAGAATCACTCTAAACCATAACAAGGAATACTATACAACACCAGAGGTACTGACACACGTAGGATAACCTAAGCTATATATAGGAAGGTGTCATCATGTACATCGCATCCTTGAGTTTTGTCCTAGTAATACCTTAATGGATTCCAACACCCAAGTGACTATACATAGCATCAATGACCTTTCATACAGACAAGATCATTAATGATGCCCAAACCCGCACCTCGAAAGGGGCAAGCATCACCTCATCCTCCATCTTAGCCTATATTAGCGCTCAAGCATGGGTGAGGCCTTAATCTTATTAGTTTAATACTAGGTCAGCCTAATTAGATTAATTATGTTATCACTTGTTACCACTACTTACAATAAGCAAGCCCTGACATCCACTTGTGGGCTCCGATACTTATTGCAAGCCACCTCCTACTATACAATTAGATAACCTACCCTAGGTTCACAAAAGAGTATCATAAAGGATAAATCACAAATCAAATCGCAACCTGTCCATTCAGGTGCACATAGGTCCTCAATAACCACAAAACATTCATAGTGTCCTCACAGGACCAAACCATACATCAGAACCAAACCAGGTTGGGTCTTAGCAAATCAGGACTATGACATCATCATATAAACACAAACGACATTGTATAAAACTTCATGCAGAAAGTATAATCCCAAAACCTCTGGATTTAAGTCCTAGGGTCATCTAACCCAACAGATACCCGAAAACATGATACATAGAAGAACATTCAAATTCATTTAAACACACACCCAAGACACACACACCCAAGACACCTCATAGTACAATAATCTCATGTTCGAAATGCATTTAAAATCAAATATAATATCAACGTAAGAATAAATAATTTTATAATTCTTAATCATGCAAATTCATTTATTCACTAATAATTACTATCTAACAATAACTAAATATTCCATATTGACAAGTATTAACATTATCTCTAAATCTATTTATAAACTCTGTATATAAATACATCTAAGAGTTAATCACCAATTTTCAGTTATTATTATAAAGTTATTAAATTCCTAGGTGCAACATAAGCATTAACACAAGTTGTCAAATACTACCTCTATTATTAACTAGTTAACACCATAGAGATCTCCGAC
>MU226378.1:267119-284162 GCA_018584345.1 Thuja plicata | reverse complement strand
AGGAACATCCAAGCATGAAGAAGAATCCGTCGGAATCTCAATGGTAATAAGAATCACTACCACCTGACCATGTGGAACCAAAGGTCCACTCCCACCGTGCTGAGGAGATAGTAACAGGCCCATCACATGGGGTATACAACAAGAATACAAACAAGGTATACATAACCTCATACTCATGCATAGGAGGATCCTAGAAGCACTCTAAACCATAACAAGGAATACTATACAACACTAGAGGTACTAACACATGTAGGATAACCTAAGTTGTATATAGGAAGGTGTCATCATGTACGTCGCATCCTTGAGTTTTGTCCTAGTAATCCCTTAATGGATTTCGACACCCAAGTGACTATACACGGCATCAATGACCTTTCATATAGACAAGATCATTAATGATGCCTGAACCCACACCTCGAAAGGGGCAAGCATCATCTCATCCTCCATCTTAGCCTATATTAGCGCTCAAGCATGGGTGAGGCCTTAATCTTATTAGTTTAATACTAGGTCAGCCTAATTAGATTAATTATATTATCACTTGTTACCACTACTTACAATAAGCAAGCCCTGACAGCCACTTGTGGGCTCCAGTACTTATTGCAAGCCACCTCCTACTATACAATTAGGTAACCTACCCTATGTTCACAAAAGAGTATCATAAAGGATAAATAACAAATCAAATCGCAACCTATCCATTCAGGTGCACATAGGTCCTCAATAACCACGAAACATCCATAGTGTCCTCACAGGACCAAACCATACATCAGAACTGAACCAGGTTGGGTCTTATCAAATCAAGACTATGACATCATCATATAAACACAAACGAAATTGCATAAAACACCATGCAGAAAGTATAATCCCTAAACCTCTGGATTTAAGTCCTACGGTCATCTAACCCAACAGATACCCGAAAATATGATACATAAAAGAACATTCAAATTCATTTAAACACGCACCCAAGACACCTCATAGTACAATAATCTCATATTCGAAATGCATTTAAAATCAAATATAATGTCAACGTAAGAATAAACAATTTTATAATTCTTAATCATGCAAATTCATTTATTCACTAGTAATTACTATCTAACAATAACTAAATATTCCATATTGACAAGTGTTAACATTATCTCTAAATCTATTTATAAACTCTGCATATAAATACATCTAAGAGTTAATCACCAATTTTCAGTTATTATTATAAAGTTATTAAATTTCTAGGTGCAACATAAGCATTAACACAAGTTGTCAAATACTACCTCTATTTTTAACTAGTTAACACCATAGAGATCTCCGACTGATAATGAACAATTAATAAAATCAAATCAAAAAAATAAATCCTCCTTGATTTATAAATTAATAATAATATTAATTATCTTTTATAAAAAACACAATCCCCTTTTTACATATATTTCCCAATTTTAAAATAAAACTAAACATATTTAAAATATAATTTAATATATATATATATAAATACATATTAATAAAATTAATATATATATACATATATCTAAACTATACTAAATATTATCTAAATTGATTTAAACAAAATTTAATAATAATTTAAAACTAATTTTAATTTAATAATACTAATTTAAATTAAACTAAAACCGAATTAAATAAAGTAAAAACTAAATTTTTAACATATAAAATAAAAAACCAAAGTAATGGGGGGGTCCCCGTGGCCCCCACCCCCTCCTTCCTTGCCTCTGTCGCGGGTGTTTCCCGCGGGTGTTGCAGACCGCGGCCTGCGGGTCCTGCGGTCCCCTTTGGGGTACCGCATGGGCTCCGCAATGCTGCGGGCCCTGCGGTCCCTTGGGACCCGCGGTCTTGGGGGATGGGGGGGAATGTAGTGGCCCCCGCCATCCTCTACCACATAAAAATTTTTAAATTAATTTTTTTTTAATTTAAAACCCGCTAATCACTGTGGTTTCTTTTCAAAAAAAAATTTATATTATTTATAAAAAAAATAAAGAATTCAGAAAATAAAGAATTTAGGATAAGAGTTTTTTTTTTCTTCTTCTTCTTCTTTTTCAAACACATTTTCGTCTTTTTGTGTAATTTGTCTTTCTAGGCAAATTATTTATTTTTATTTTTTTTTACCAGTCTGTATTTTTACAGAGAGTTGATTTTTTTTTCAACTCATTTAATTTTTCCAATGCAAATACATAGAAAATAAATATTTATTCTTTTCTCTATAGTTAGGACTACATGCAGGGTTTAATTTTTCAATTTCTAGGAGATCTATAGGGAATTTTCCAATGAAATTTTGACAGCACTTCCGTACTACGGTAATATATATTTTTCTACAAAAAGTAAGGATCTAGGTTTGTAGAAATACCCATTTTAACAATATATTCCACTAGAAACCCTTTATGCCCACAAGCACAGATCTGGCATGCAAGCTTGAATAAAACATCAAATTGATCTAAAACATATTTTTCCAACTGAAATCATTAAAATACACAAAATAATCAAGCAAGGAATGACCAAACAAAGGATCCTAGCTTTTCGGATGCATAGAAGACAGGGATCCGAAAACCAGAATCGACATGAATAAGACCCTACCTCAATAACTATTGAGGAATACACAATGCAAAATTCAAGCAAGGAGAATTCTCAAATCATGCTCCATAACCAAGCACACACCAAAGCTTCCAAAAATGCTCCCAAAACCCTGTTCTTTTCAAATGAGAGAAGAATCCCCCTAAAGAGGATCCATTTCCCCTAATCAAGCAAACCCTCATGACAACACATTCAGTTAACTCCTAAAAGGACTCTATCCAAAATTGAAAGAAAATAACAATTAATTAATTAAAATATCTAATTACTTGCACAACTCAACTTTGACTCCTAAAATCAAGTTGAGATCTCTTGAATTTGAAAATACTTTTTCAACCAAATCTTGCACATGTAATTAATAAAATATTAATTTAAATAACTAAAATATTTACATCACAATTATCCATGCAACTCAATATTTAATTATTTAACTAAGCATAAAAGCAAATTCACTCTAATATTCAATTAATTATTTAATTAAATATTAATATTCAATAATTGCACTTTAATTAACCTTTTAATTTAAACATAGGTATTTAATTTAATTTTCAATTAATTAAATACCCTATACTTAATAATTGATTGCAATAATATTCAATTAAATAAATAGCATGATATAACACACACATAATCACATCCAGCACCTAAAATCAAACACATGCAAAATCAAACATGCATTAGGAAAGGGATACACGAATTCCTGTCAACTACACGAATTCGGTAAGGGTAGTCAAACAGATACTTGTCCACTAACTAGAACAATTAGGTTTAGGATAGGATCTAGACCTGAAAACTATCTCCCTCTCTTACCATTGAGATTAATGCAATAGGGCACGCTCACTCCTGCCAATTCAGGGAAGACATAGCTCGGTACCTACAAACCTGTCATCACAAAGACGAACATACATGCATATATCATATGGAAAACAATGGTTGAGACTTGGTTATCGTGTGGATCTCGTCGAAGCAAGTAACTATGACTCTGTCCCATACCATACCAAGAACATCAAACAGTAACACAAAACATACAATGATCCATGTGCATATAAATCTAAGGTCAGTATTGTCAGAAAACCATAATTGAAATGAAATCCTAACATATACATAGGCATCATTAAATAACTATAAATCACATATACACAAAAGATACAACATGATAAAAATGGATCAATAACATACTAAAAAGCAACGCATGAATATCCTTAAAATCACCTGAAAGAACTAACACATACATACTATGGTCTAAAAGAGATCAAAAACTGACACAGACAGTCAGACAAAGGGGTAGGTATTGCAATAGACATCTAAAGGACCAGATAGAGATTTTTAGGCAGAAGAACACAAAACACAGAATTCAGTTACGAAGAACAAGATTCAAGGCTACTGAGCAGAACAGAGGTATTAATCAATCACTATAGGTGATACATATACATTGTGAACTTAAAGCATTTGTATTCAGCAATTCAATATTGCATAATATCAGGTCAACAAGTATTTTTGACTACTCTCTAACAATTGTAGCAAATAAAAGAAATCCTTTAAGAAGGTGGACTTAACAGTCCTTATGTAAATCTCTTAACCGAGTGCGCACTTAACAGTGTTGTTAAAATCTCTTAACAAAGTAGACCTTAACAAGTCTCAAATGTTACTCTTAATAGGGTAAGATCATCAGAAGTAATCACACTTGTAGTCTTAACCGGCACCTTCCATTCTGCAGATAGTGAAGCTTTGTGGGTTTCATCCCCACCGCAATTTTTACACTCTAACAGGGGTTTTCTGCATTACCGATTCTTGTGTCATGTGTACTTACATTTCATGAATATTTACATGCAATTAAGTTTATATTTTTTTATTACATGCATAAGGTAGAAAAGAATCAATGGTCGGTAATACAAGAACAAAGTACTAAGGGTTAATTGATAAAAAGTTTTTAGGGTACTGATTCACCCCTCCCCTCTCAGTACACACCATTTTATTATTCCAACAAGTAATTATTATAATTGTAACAAGCATGGACACAAAGCACATGAATGCAGATCTTAGCTAATAAACCAAAGAAGAAATATTACATGGAAAAACATTGTCCTACTTGCAACATGCATGGCGACATATTTCATGAATGCAAGAAAAAGATAAAGCAAGTTTGGAAGCCTAAAGAACAAGAAAATGCATATACACCTAGATGAGTCATTAATGCATATGTTTGGGATTAAAACACTCGGGTAAATTGCACATCATGTGGTAGATATGGACATATAGCTACTAACTGTATGAGGAAATGGATAAGAAGATCTATAAACTGGACTAACCCTAGAATGGCATGCTTACACTATCATAAGGTCGGTCACTTAAGTAAAAATTGCAGTGACCGAGTGACAGATTCAAGCACTTTTGCAAATGAAAATACTATTGAAGACATCATGAGAATGAGAAATCAAATGTGGAGGAGAGCTTCAAACAATGATAATGTTGGACCAAGCACTACAGTTGGTGACACCTCATCCAATGGATCAGGTGATTCCACCACCCTCACATAAGAAATACAAGTATGGAACTACACTCTACAAAGTTGTACTTTACATCAGTTCCTATATTCATTGAGAATATGCCAAATTAGTATAAATGAAGATGCACTATGGTATTGCATGTTATATTTTTTGAATCTAGTCTAGTCAGTCAATATGAACCGAGAATAAATTGCATGTCGGTAAACATGTGAAAGACAACCAAGTTGACACTATGCATCAAGCATTGTATACTCACCAAGATGAATAATTTGGTGTGTTAACCGAGCCTCTCCGTTTCATCGACTGAGTGGTAGGTGAAGCATTTAATGCATCACTTAAAGTATTTTTCTATAAAAAGGGCAATGTGAACTCATTAGTTCACCCAGCATTAAAAACAAAATTGCAGAGAAAAGAAGAGAGATTCAGAATGATCACATTGCGAAGTGATTCATAGCACTTTAAAAGCTACTCTAGTATATTTCAAGCATTCACAACAAACATCCAGTGAGTATCTAGATTCACCGAGCTAACAGACTATTTCTGAAGAAGCCCTAAATTAACAATTAATGGCATCCACTTCACGAACCTTGAAGATCAAGATGGAAAAGGACAGTATGGTCATTTTAATAAAGAACTTGACCTATGAGGAACCTAACTACAATTTTTTCCCTGAGGTTTCTGCTCAACCTGACGATAAAGGAGCATTTTCAAGTATCTCACCTAGGGTTTTACTGGTTGAAGACATCTGTGCATACATCCACTGCAAATTTGTATAAATTGGAGACTTTTACTTGAGGAAGCTTATCAGAAGCTATGCAAGGAAGGTAACCTAAGGGAAGAGTATAAGAAAATTGAAGTGAAAGGGTTAACCAATTCCCTATTATTCCCAAAAGATTTCAAAATAGAATGGATTCACATTGTGCTCAGCCGAGTACATGATGGAGAGATGTGTTTAGATGAACCCAACCTAGTCACAAAGGATGTGATTCACACAGTGATTGGATACCTGATAATCAAGAAAGAAAAAGCCCTAAAACACCTTGGATGCCTTGGGATTGAAAAGTTAACTAGAGCTGAGTGGGACAGCAGAGTTCTGAAGATCAATTCAATCACCAACCCTAAAATGAAATTTGGTGTGTATGTGATTGGATACAAAAAATTTCAAGCCAATAGAATGAACAATGTTTCTTGTGGAGCATTCGACATTGCATACAAAATAGTGAAGAAGGGACTGCAACTTGACCTAGCAGTGCTGCTACTGAAATAGCTTGAAGAAAACATGAGAACAATTAGGTCAGCCTGATCTAATACATGTAAGTTCGATTCCCTACTAATGTGCACATTCTTTTACTTCTAGAATTTATTTCCTTATGTTGGTAATGTCACTTGGGACACCAACCGACCTATCACAACACAGATTGGTGATTACATTAAATCATTAGGAGATAATTCCATACCACTATTGGATGCATACTTTACATCATTCAATAATATGATGCAGAAGAGGATGAGATTCCTTGCCCAGTTAGTTGAGCAATACAAGGATGAGATATACTTTGTAGTTGACACTGAAACAACCCTCATCAAACTTGTCAACCCAAGAACATCATGCTTACCACCACTAGACTATGAAATTGACATAGATCTTGCTACAAAATCTATTGAATCCCTGTTGAATGAACCAGTTGAAAATTATTTAAGAATATTTGGCACATATGAAGAAGCCAAGTCAAGAATTAAGACTGGTTTAGTTGTCAAGAAAATAGGAAAGAATAAAACATGAATGGCGAGTACACTTCAAAAGAAAATTTTGGTAACTGATGAAGAGTTGGAACAATCAGTAGACATCACTGAGGAACAGTCACCCATCAGTGAAAGTAAAGAGTTAAGTGATTCAATGTCTACCAAATCAGATGCAGATCCACCACAGGCCAAGAAAATAAAAGTTGCTGAAATAATAGTTGCATCTAGAACAAGGAGCAAAAAAAAAAAGGTAGACTTGCCACCATTAAAGAAAGGCATTGTAAGAACATATCAGAAAAGAAAAGCCACAACTGAGAAACTAGCACCAAGAGAATGAAACAGTTATGTAAGAGGAAAAGAAGATAAGGATGATACTGAAGTAGATGAAAGAGAACAAAGAATCCAAGCAGAAAAGGCCAAAATACAAAAGACAATTGATGAAACTGTGGAATCAATCATCAACACAGGCAGTATACAACATCATAAGATTAGACAATGGGGAACTCTATCTACCGAGGACCAGAACAAAATAGAAGAGGCAATCATTAAGATGATGGTAGCCTACAAATATGTACCTATACAATTTGGCAATCATATTCCACAGGAGCTACAAGACAAGATATCATCTAGATGGACATATGCATTGTACATGGAGAAATAGATGAGAGAGAGATCCTTAGTTACATTTATGCCCAATTCCACACTTGAAGGAATTGACTCAACCATAAAGGAGTGCGCCAAGAAATTTTCTGAAAAATCTAGAGGATACAAAGAATTGCAGAATAATTTAGAAGAAATTGACATAGAGAGAAATAAGATTTGGACTCAAATCTTTAATCCACCCGAGAAGGTACTAGCTATAACTGAGATTGTTCACACCGAAGAGAAGGAGGCCACGCCAAGCCTCGAGCACATATTCATCAATGACACCAAGGATATCAATCCTATTGAAAACTATAGAAGCAAGTAAAGTCATGGATTATATTCCTGGTATATTGATATCATTAGGGGAAACACCAGTTATAAATATAAAAGATATCACTCAAGGGGATCCTAATGATGATGACAAAGCTAATGAAGATGTCACTAATGCCACCAAGACAATAAATGAATAGGACACTACAAATTTTGCACAAGCACTTGTACCAAGTAATATTCCTTACTTGATGTAGGCAATCAATATAATGAAGGAATCAAGGCAGACACCTAAGCATGAAGCAAACATACCGATGGACAAATGTGATGAGCTAGGGGAGAAGATGAATACCAATGGAGAGGAAAAACTAATTGATGCACCCAATGAGAACACTAAGAAGGTAGGAAAGGTTGTAGGTCAACAAATAGTTGAAGTAGAGACATCTACAACTAACCAACAGATACAGACCAAGAACCCTAGCCAAGGAACCTCACCTCCCAAGCAATCAATGACAGAAACTGAGCAACAAAAGGCTCTTGCTATAATACATCATTCCCCTGCTACAAGAAACATTCAGAAGAAGAAGAAGAACAAGAAAGGAATAAAATCCCCAGTTACACTTGATGAGATCATAGACATACTCGACTGTGATCCAAAAACACTTGATCCCGAGTCCCTAACAAGATATGGGAAGCTATGCAAAAGGAAAGCACTATAGGAAAAGCTCAGATAGGAACACAGAAATTCACAGGTCTTAGAAACAACAAAGGAGATTCTATTACAAGTAGTTCCTGACACCAAGATTGATCAAATTGCACCCATTATTGATCAACTTGCAATTCTGACTGAGGAAATCAAAACTCAGAATGTAGACATTGAGAAGGTCATTGAGGAACGAGCGGAACATAAGTGTCAATACAAACTCATCGATAAAATCAGCCAAGAAGTGGCAGAGAATAAGGTGAAACTTTTTGAACTAGTATCTACATTAGAACCTGTTATTTCAGAAGTAGTTACCTTCATTCAAAAGTTGTGCACACTAGAGCACTTCACTACCGAGCATAGTGAATAGATAGCTAAAATAGATGAAAACCTAAAAGATAGTGCACTATGTCTAACAACTGAGCCAAATGCATTTCAACTGCATTATGAAAATATTTTTGAATCTAAACGGTTAAGACTTGAGATAAAAAAAGGCAGAAAGAAAAATCAGAGATGAAGTAACCGATCTACAGGTCATGTTACTACTGACTCTCACATTGTTGTTAACACACATGACTATGAAAAAGACTCTAATTGCCACCCCAGAGATGTCAGTAACAGAGAGAATATATGACGTGCACACTCAAATCACTTTGGAGAAAATGACCCTAGAGCACTTAAAGGAGAAATGGGACAAGCAGATGTCAGCCATTCAACAATCTCATTCACATATTTATGACAAGCTATAAGCTCTACATCTTTGCCATTACTTTCAAAAAAGGGGGAAACATATACATACATTGTATCTACATACAGAGGCATGCATATAGGGGATTCATTGTATACTGTACATATCATTTTTTGATACTGATTCCAAAGGGGGAGATTGATAATCCTTAAAGGATTAGAAGTTGTCATTAGTATATAAGCAGACAGTTTTGGTCAGTTGATCATGTTCACCGAGCGACAGCACTCACCTAGCGCAGTGATCACCGAGATGTTTTGAACACTAAGTGATAGCACAATCACTGAGCAGTATATGAACCTAGATACATCAACGAACACCAGTATACAAAGACATCACTGAGCACCAGTCTACACTGAGAGACAACATTTCACCAAAAAAATGGATCTCACCTACACGTCAGCTAAAACACTTTAATCTTTAAATTAACTTTGTTCTTAGCTGGATAACCATTTTTTGTGGATCAAGAAAAGCATTAATTGTGGATGTAATTAGTTAACCAATTGTATTCATGCAAACTAGGAGATCAAGGTCAAGTTGTAAACCTTTGATCTTAAATTTTTTCAAGAAAAGCGTGAAACCTAATTAGGTCAAATCTTTTGTATATAGATGTAATAATTAATCAAGAATGATATGATTGTAGCCACCAAGGATATCTATGGATCAAACAGATATTTTCAAGCACAAGGATAGATAAAGGAGAATTTATTTTATAAAGAACTACATACAAGGCTACTGAGGATAATAGAGGTATTATCCATCACAATGAGGTGATATACTTTATGTACTTAATGGATCTGTAATCAGCAATTTGAGATTGCAGCAAGAAGATCATATATTTTTTTACTCTCTAACAATTGTAGCAAACAACAAAATCCTTTCACAAGGTGGACTTGACACTTCTTTTGTAAATCTCTTAACTGAGTGCACACATACATTATGTTGCTAAAATCCCTTTACCGAGTAGACTTAACAAGTCTGACATGTTACTCCTAACAGGGTAAGATCATCAGAAGTGATCACAACTTGTAGCCCTAACAGGTACCTTCCATTTTGCAGATAGTGAAGCTTTGTGGGTTTCATCCCCACTGTAATTTTTACCTTCCAACAAGGCTTTCTGCGTTATCAAATACATGTGTCATGTGTAAATGAGTTTCATGAATGTTTCAATGTTTGTTTACATGCATTTACATTTATGCTATGATATTACATGTATGAAGTAGAAAAGCTACAGTGGTCATTTATGCAAGTAATAAGCACTAAGGCTTAATTTGTAAATGTTTTTAAGGGTATTGATTCACCCCTCCCCTCTCAGTACACACCATTCCATTATTCCAACAGTTTGCATGATAGGAACAAGGGATTGTGTGATTGTTTGTGGGACACATAATTGTATTGGAATGAAAATTGGTTCATAAATTGATGGTGGACCAAGTTTAATTATGCCATGCTCTGGTTGGAAGGTTTGATGTGGAACTTTGACAAATGATTATTGCGAGATTGGGTTGAATTGAATTTGATTTGGGATTTGATCAAAAAAATTGTTTGTTGATTGCAATTTTCTTGCCTCATTTATTTGTGAGAGGAGCTTTGGTATGTCTGGTTTTGAAATAAGAGCATCTATCTCAAATTCACCAAGTATTTCTCTTGGAAATTGAAGTACTTTGGAAATCTCCTTTCTACTCTTTGCAATGTCTTCCCCTTTTTGTTTCAAGATTTCCACTTCTTTAGCATATCTTTCTTCCAACTTTTGGATCAAGTGTAAGTGGGATTGGTATGATTAATTGTGTGATCGTGAGAATGTCATATGCCTTAGATCAAAAAGTGTTTCGGTTTCCTTTCTTGAAGGGTACATCATGTTTTGGTCAAAACCTTGTTATTGAAAGAGTATACCTTGTCTTGGATCAAAGGGTGTTTATGTCAATTCACTTGAAATGTACATGGGTTGATATGAAGTTTTTTGTGTTTGAGATATTGTTACAATCAACATGATGTCTAAATGCACCTAAGGATATGAGAAGTATATGCAATATGAAAATTGATTTTTGAATTTTAAAGTTTTTGAAATGATTATGCAACTTGGACATGGAAAATGCAAATTGATCTTGGATTTTGAAGGGATTTTGAAATGATTATGCAACTTGGATATGAAAACTTGGGTTTGGACTTTGAAGGGATTTTTAAATCTTTTGAATGATTAAGAAAACTTGGGTTCACAAAATGTAATTTGGCTCTTGGATTTTGAAAGGTTTGAAATGATTGTGCAAACTAATGGCTATGATATGCAAGTATTTTTTGGGGGTTTTGGTTTTGGAAAATACAAGATAACAGATGATTATGCAAGGATGCAACCCATGTTTTTGAAAATTTTTGGACTTTGAAAAACCTTACAAATGCAAACCTAAGAGTAGGACCTTAGGAAACTGAAATAGGACCTTGACTTTTGAGGGAAAAAATCAAAATAAAAGTAATCAAGCCAAATCCTCCATGAAAAAGAGTGGATATTGACCAAATGATAAAAGGACAAAAGAGATCATGTTTGAAAAAAAATCAAGGTACATTTTTCAACAACATAAGGTAGAACTCTAGGACATGAGTTTTTTAGATTTTTGACAAAGTTTGCTTAAAAGGTTCTATATGCACAATGAGGGAAAGCGATGCAAGTATGATGAGGACTTTGATATGCTAAGGAGTTTGATATGATTTGCAAGAGGCTAAGTGAAAATGCAAGCTATATGAGAAAGGATAATGTAAACCCTAAATTGCAAGAACTAACCTAAAATTGCCACAAGATCTCAACACATGTTTGAAAGTCCATATTTTGCAAAGTTCATGACAAGGTCCTTAAGAACAATTTGAATATATTGGAATGCTTTGGGAAGGATTTTTGAATGATTTGAAGTGATTTTTGAATGAGGTATGATTAAAGAAATTTATTTTTCACAAACATGAGACACTTTAAATAAAGATGATCATTTTAATATAAGTGCACAAACACATAACAACTTAGGCTTGAAGGACAATACATATTGAATCCCCACTTGGATAAATCAAGTTGAACTTATTCAAAGAAGATAGCATGGAATTTTGGTAGCATTGGCTCCCCTCTATGACACTCACTTCTCAAGCATACAAAATTTTGAATTCCAAGGGTCAACACCTCCCAAGGAATTTTCTATCTCTACTAAGAACCACAAGAGTGTAGGGTGTCTTAGTTGGTCTCTGAATTCTGTGTCAATAAGTAGAAGGATTTTGGCCACTGCAACAAAGGTTTCTAGTACAAGATAGCCAGTTCAGTGGGTGGTGTGATAAACTCCCACGGGAGGTCTCTCAACCTTGAGAACCAAGGTTTTTAAGACCTCAAAGCGTACTAGAGGAGAGCTATCACCCACCCACACCGTTGATTGGATTTTTGGTCACAATCACAAATTTATGTGGTAGTTTGGATGGAGACCTGGGTATTTCCCTCTCACTTGGCCTTATGGGCTTCTTGGGAGGCAGACCCTCTAAAAAAGAAAGAATGGATTTCTCTTGCGCCTAAGATTCATTAAGGCAAGGGGAGAGGATACGTCCATTCAAACTTTTGGGGTAAAAAATCTAATCACATACTTCAAGCATTATGATTCATTTTAAAGCAGCAAATTGAAATTTTAACACTAAAAGAAAACACAAAGAGTTTAACAAACACACAAGGTCTTCATTAAACACCCTGCATGGAATTTGTTAGTAGTTTTTCCACAAAATCTTCACCAAACAAGCACCAAGTGTTGATATTGTGGCGACTGATCATGTAGTAGGTGTTGATATTGTGGCATAAGCATTTGAGATGTCTATTGATAAGCGTTTGAGATGTATAATGCATTGTAAGGTTGTGTAAATTTTTGCTGGATAATAAGAAAGGTTGGATGACTGTGTAGGTGGATTTAGCCCAGGTTTTGGGTGAACCACGTTAAATCTATGTGTTATCTGTGTTTAGTTTCTTTCTTCTATTGTTTCTGTGTATACCTATTTATTCTTATATTGTTCTGGTTTTGTCAAACCGTAATAACTGTTATCAGAGCTAGGTTTGTTGTTGTAGATTGACAAGACTTTCAGATTTGAGTGGGAGCAATGGAGGATTCCAAATTCAAAATTGAAAAATTCAATGGCCAGAATTTTCAGTTGTGGAAAATGGAGATGGAAGATTATCTATATCAAAAGGACCTGTGGAAGCCATTAGAAGGAAAAACCAAGAAAAAAGGAACTATGTAAGCAGAGGACTGGGAAGTCTTGGATAGGAAGGCACTGGGATCTATTTGATTGTGCCTTGCACCATCTATAACATTCAACATATCAAAGGCAACAACGACCATAGAGCTGATGGAGACATTGGCTAAGTTATACAAGAAACCCTCAGCTTCGAATAAGGTATTTCTTATGAAGCATTTGTTTAATATGAAAATGGGTGAGGGAGGATCTGTATCGAATCATTTAAATTAATTTAATACCATCACCAGTCAATTTTCATCCGTAAAAATTGTATCTGATGAAGAGGTTAGGGTTCTCTTACTTTTATGTTCTTTGCCAGAAAGCTGGAATACTTTGGTTATGGCTGTAAGCAACTTTGTCTCTAGTTCAAATACTTTGAAATTTGATGAAGTTGTTGGTGTTATCCTAAGTGAGGAAATGCGACGGAAAAGAACAGGTGAAACTTCAACCTCATCAGGTTCTGCTTTAAATGTGGAGAATAGAGGAAGAACAAGTGAAAGAGGAATAGGCCCTTCCCATGGCAAGTCACGAGGGAAGTAAAATAAAGGACATTCTCAATCTAAAGGAAAGAAAGATTGTTGGTACTCTGGAAAGCCTAGTCACCTGAAGAAAGACTGTTGGTCTCAGAAAAACAAACAAGGAGACATGAATGAAGATAATAGTAAGAAAGCTATGGTTGCAAGTAATACTTTACAAGATGCTTTAATATTATGTTTGGATAATGTTAATGATTCCTGGGTAATTGATTCTAGGGCTTCATTCCATGCTACACTCCATATAAAATATTTTCAAGATTATGTTCAAGGTGATTTTGGCTAGGTATATTTGGGTGATGATGAGCCCTGTCCTATTGTTGGGAAGGGAAAATAAAGATCAAGTTGCCAAACGGAAATGACTGGGTAGTGCAGGAGGTAAGGCGTGTCCCCGATTTAAGAAGAAATTTAATTTCTGCAGGACAACTGGGTAGTGAAGGGTGCATAGTCATGTTTACAGAAAATGTCTGGAAGGTCACTAAAGGTTCATTAGTAGTAGCTAAAGGTTTGAAGATAGGCACATTATATATGTGTACTAGTAACACTTATTCTACCTTAGTTTCTACTGATAATGTTAATGCAGGGAAAGCTACTATAGATGTTGCAGGAACATATTTAAAAATGTGGCACCATAGGCTTGGGCACATGAGTGAGAAAGGGATGAAAATCCTTCACTCTAAAAATCCATTGCCAAGACTGAAAAATATTGATTTAGAGTTCTGTGAAAACTGTGTTTATGGTAAACATAAAAGAGTTAGATTTCTCAGAGTTGGGAAAGAAAAGAAGAGTGAGAAGTTAGAGCTAGTGCATTCATATGTATGGGGACTGGCTTAGGTATCATCTCTCGGTGGCTCTCATTATTATGTTATTTTTATTGATGATTCAACTAGGAAAATATGGGTATATTTTCTGAGACAAAAATCTGATATTTTTGAAACATTTAAGAAATGGAAAGCTTTGGTTGAGAATGAGACAGGAAAGAAGTTGAAGTGTCTCAAATCTGATAATGGAGGTGAGTATTGCAGCACATCCTTTGAAGATTACTATTCTATCAATGGAATTCAAAGGTAGAAGATAGTTCTAGGAACCCCACAAGAAAATGGTGTGTCAAAAAGAATGAATAGGACAATCATGGAATGTGCAAGGAGCATGAGATTGCATGCTGGACTGCCCCTTCATTTTTGGGCAGATGCTGTAAACACTGCAGTCTATTTGATAAATAGAGGACCTTCATCCCCTTTGGATGGTGGTATTCCAGAGGAAGCATGGACTGGTAAAAAGGTAAATTATTCATTTCTGAAAACTATTGGTTGTGAAGCTTTTGTCCATGTTGATAAAGAAAATAGAACCAAGCTTGATGCTAAATCTCAAAAATGTACCTTTATTGGATATGGAGTAGATGACTATGGTTATCAGTTATGGGATTTTGAAAATCTTAAGATTATTAGAAGTAGAGATGTTATATTTAATGAGAAGGTCATGTATAAAGAACAGTTGTAGGAAAAGAAGCATGAACAGGTCAGACAAGAATATGTGGTGTTGGATTAGACTCCTAAAAAAGGAACACCACTGGTACTTGATGCTCAGCAACAACAGGTTATCCCTCAAAATCATGTAAGTGTTAGACATTCTACAAGGTCAAGTAGACCTCCTGAAAGGTTTTCTCCCTCTTTTTATTCCATTTTATTGACTGATTCTGGTGAACCAGAAGAATATGAAGAAGTAATGCAGGTGGATGCCAAACAACAGTGGAAGCTGGGCATGAAAGAGGAGATGGACTCCTTGTTGGAAACTAAGACTTGGGACTTAGTCCCTTTACCTAAAGGAAAAAGATCCTTGCCTAAAAAATGGGTTTATAGGCTGAAGGAGAAAGATGAAGGAAAAAAGAGGTATAAGGCCAGACTTGTGGTAAAAGGTTTTGCACAGAAAAAGGGTATAGATTTTGATGAAATATTCTCCCCTATTGTAAAACTGACTTCAATTAGAACTGTTCTAAGTCTTGTGTCTATAGATGAATTGCATCTTGAACAACCAGATTTCAAAACAAATTTTCTCCATGGAGATTTGTAGGAGGAAATTTACATGCAGCAACCAGAGGGATATGAGGTCAAGGGTAAGGAGAATTTGGTGCACAAGTTAAGGAAGAGTCTATATGGCCTAAAACAGGCACCCCGCCAATGGTATTTAAAATTTGATAGTTTCATGGCTGAAAAAGGTTATCATAGATGTCATTCTGATCACTGTGTATATTTTAAGAGATTGGATAATAGGAGTTACATTATCCTGTTACTCTATGTTGATGACATGCTTGTTGCTAGGTCCAATATGCAACACATAAATGAACTTAAACATAAATTAGCAAGGTCATTCTCTATGAAGGATTTGGGTGCTGCTAAGCAAATCCTTGGTATGAGGATTACACAGGACAGGAAAAATAGAACTTTGAGTTTTTCCCAAAGTGAGTATATAAAGAAGGTGTTGAAAAGATTCAATATGCAGGATGCAAAAGCAGTCAGTACACCTTTGGCTAGTCATTTCAAATTGACTAAAGAAATGTGCCCAAAGGAATAGGAAGAGGTAGATAAAATGTCTAACATCTTGTATTCATTAGTTGTTGGCAGTCTGATGTATGCAATGGTATGCACATGGCAAGATATTGCTCATGCAGTGGGAGTTGTTAGTAGGTATATGAGTAATCCGGGTATGGAACATTGGAATGTTGTTAAATGGATTCTTTGATATTTGAGAGGAACTACTACAAAGGCATTATGTTTCACAGGATCCAATTCTTCTCTGAGTGGATTTTTTGACTCTGATCTGGCAGGAGATCATATTGATACAAGGAGGAGTACTACAGGGTGTGTGCATAAATGTTGTCACACTTGTATGAATCATTCCATTCAAGGTTTCTCAAGAATGAGGCCTCAAATATTGATCCATAGCTCTCTAGTGATGGATGCGTAAAAATGTAAAATGAAGGCCCTCAGATTGACCTAGTTGTGTCTATTGCAAATACACCATGAAACGAGAGATTCGAATGCATGAAAATGAAATCTAATCTAAATGATAACAATGCATATTAGTCTA
>MU226378.1:230455-258163 GCA_018584345.1 Thuja plicata | reverse complement strand
AAATATATATAAATATATTAATATCAATCATAAATATATTTATATCAATATTATGTTAATTGCATAAATGAGACTTGTATTGATTTCTGTATATACTTGTCTCTTGTCAACTAACTAAAGACTATATTTATGTAAGTATGAGACATGCCATTATAGAGACATGTCTCCTTGAGGAGACATGACTCTATAATGTCATGTCTCTTACTACCCGATAGCATTAATTAGTTCATAATACATTAAACCAAAGTCATAATACTTTAAACATAATTCATAAATTGTTTCGTACAACCTGATACTCAGCGGGTGATGACATTATAACCCGTTTAATGCATACGATGCCATCCATTACCACCGATAATAATCAGTATAATCAAATGCATTAGTGTTATAGACCGATATCAATCGGTAACTATCATTTAATCAGTTTGGTATTAATGAGCATTTAGAATTTAGTTTATAATATTATTTATATTGACAGATATAATATACATTTGTATATGTATATTAATATATGTAATAATATCATTATTACTATATATTAATATGCATATATATAATGTAGAATAATATTAAACAATAATCGATATGATGTTTATTTAATTAAATATATATATTAATATAATTGTTCATCATATATTAATATATTATTTATTTCCTCATAACATTAAGATCATTTTATCTGATCGAAGCTATAAACATCAACACAGGGAAAATGAGGAAAAATGCATACTAAGGCAGCTATAAAAACCCTAAAGGCATGCAAACAATCCTATCCTAAACATGAAAGCAATCAAGAAAGAGTGTGCAAGATGAAATCAATTCAACAATAAAACTCCCTCAATTGGACTCCCATGTCCTTTATTTCTCTCCATAATTATATGATATAGCTCCCATGAAGAAAATTATGCACTCAACATGAAATAAAAATGGTAGTGCGAGTATTCGAAAGTTGATGGTTAATTGTGATTGAGAAAAAAACTCTCAATTTATAGAGGATGAAAACCAATTTGTGAAATTGGCAATTTGATGCACAAATAGAAGAATGTCATAATTGAAGAGTTGGATTTAGAAGAATTTCATATTAAGATAAATTATGACAATGGAAGAGATGCATTTTGGAATGCACAAATTAAGGGCATTTGGAAGGGAAATGTGGTGGCTAGAAAATAATAGATGAAGCTAATTAGTAGAAAAATGGTAGAGTGGGATTTTTGAATTTTGATATTCATTTATTCCCACCAAATTAGAAATTAGGGGATTAGGAATTATAAAATCTCATAATTCAAAATGTTAGACAATTAATTAATGCAAAATTAATTAATTGTGGGGATTAAGGGAAAGGGATAAATAAATTCTATTTATTTATCCAACTAGGTCATAGGGATAAACCATGGGTTATTTACCCCTAAAGGTGATAGAAACTCCCTAGTGTGCTTGCACTGCTCAATCAGGACCTCCTTGTTCCCAATTCTTCCAAGACCCTTTATATATCTCTAAGGATCTTCCAAGCCCTCCTCTTAGTAGGTTAGGACTTCTTATAATTCCCCTTAACAAGGTGACATCTATTAGTGCTTCACTTGGGTAACTATCATGTTGTTCTTTCCATTTCTCAACTCCTTGGATACCTCCAAGTGCTTTTCTTTCACACTTTCTTAGATAGTGTTTGCAGGGGATTAAAAACCTTCTTAAACCTTTCCCAAACTCAACTTGATTCTTCTATATTAGGGTTTTTATATCTCCAATATTGATTCCAAGATTTTGATGCAATCTTGTCTTTTTAGCCTATTAGGTCTATTAGCCCTATTTCACTAGTTTTTGCTCAATCTTTGAGAAATTTCCTAAACAAACCCATAAAAAATATAGGATTATGACACCCTTTATTAAATTACACAATATTTTTGTGGTCTCAACTCTCCAAGGCCTCCATAAAGATGATTCCTAGATTTAAGGGCTTCTAGGGCTAATTGATTTCTCAAGAACCAATCAACTGACTTCTACTTCAAAATGTGTTCAAATGGATTGTTCAAGAGACAATATCCTCCAAAGGTCTCTGGAAAACCCTAAGGACTCTCAAAATATACTTGGATTCATCTTTTCAATTGAACCCCTTCATTCAAACACCAAAGAACTCTTGCAAGCACCTAACCGGGTTGCTTTGGACTCGCCTATGGCTTTCTCACAAAAATAGAAAAGCTCACTTTAAGGCCTTCTCCTTCCATATGTACATTGTAAATAGGCTCCCCTAATATTTCCCTCAAGCCCATGATGATTCCATGATGGGGTTTTATGTGGGAGCCATTCTTATGCACACAGTCCTGGATAGACCATAGACTAGCTTATTTACAAAAGAATTTACAAAACCTAACCTAATGAACAGTAAATAACTTTAAATCAATGTAAAATGAAAGCTAAAAAGTATATCTACATGAATCCCACACACAATGGTGGATTAAATCAATTCAAGGACCTTACAAAACCAAAAGATGCTAATTGTCTACAAAAACCAAAATATAGTGCAAATGAAGTAAACTTGTATTTCTTCTAAAAAACTTTTAACCTCGGGATATGGGCCTTTTGTGGGTTTATACTTTATCCTCATAGGTGCAGGTGGTTAGAATACCTACCATGCCCTAAAAATTTTAGTTTTTCCTTGTTTGGCCAATGTTGTCATGCAACATTGCAGCAAATTTGCAAAAGTTGTCATGATAACATTTTGTCATTTTTTGCAAATTTGCTCCTAACTTATCCAAATGACCTCTAAACTTCATATAATGATGGAAAATAATCATAGAAGACATTTTAGGCTTAATTACATCCTTTCCCACACATTTTTAAGAATTTTACACAAAATCCCAAATTTAAGTCTCAAAGAGACCTAATTCAAAAACTACTTCCTAACAACAAAATACTATTAGATTAGTCTAAGACTAACCTAGATCTCCTATCAACACACACACAAGACCTTATAAGGTCTTTCAACACACTCCTGACCTGGCTAGGGTCAGTACAAGACAAAAACAAAACTAAGGGCCTGTTAGGGTTTTTTCTTGCAGGGCCTCTAAAGATGCTTGAATGTTTAAATAACTCTATGACTCCCAATGCCTTTGATACTTTGACTCAAGCAAGAGAAAACACTAATTGATGAGGCATTTTGATAACACTAAGGATACCTATTATCACCTCCTTCTTTTTTGAGATCCACTGACTCAGGTAGGTTTTACCTATGACTGATTACTGACTTGACAGTATCTTTAGAGTGGATTTTACTTATGTGTTGAATGCTCTATTTTTATATGGATATATAAATGACAATGCAGCTAACTATGATTATTCTGAGAAAAATCTTGACAATCCAAATCATTATCTTAATGACAACAGACAGCAACATAATAGGGAACTTCATCTTTCTTTCCTTTTACAATTCTTGTGAATCTAGGAGGAATAACCTATTTGATTTACTCTTTAAGAAATCAACAAACTTCAACTGTAATCACTGCGAAAACAATTGATTTTACATACATACTCAGAAAGTAATTGATTTTGAATACTATTGAATATTTTGGATGATGATGGATTATCTAACAAGTTCCTAGACCAGTGCCTATCCTTGGGCTTATATAGTCAAAACATATAAATCCACAAAGATATATAAACAAGAATACTATAGGATGCCTTACAACCTACATACAACTCAGATAAAATGTCTTGCAAGCTATCTGTCACTTCTACAATACTGTATCAAATCCTTAATCACTGTTGTACTCCCTGAAACTACTCACAAAGTTTAATTCTCCCCTTAGAAGAAGCTTGCAAATAATTAGATAACTACCTTATAGCCAATATGTTTAACATGGCTTACAAATTAAACATAAAAGAGTATAGACAATAAGTAAAGTGACAACAACAATGTAGAGTAAATTTGCACTGTATTTTTATTCATATATTTCTGCTTCAAATACATACAAAGGCTATAAGCTCAAAAAAAATAGACTGGAGCCCAGAAGTCTGTCTTACAATTATATTTCATCTCTCTCAAAAATATTACAATTTTATCTATTTATAGGTCTTAAACCATCTTGGAATCCTTAAAATTAGGATGCAACAAGCTTCGAATGGTTTAAGGAACCTAATCCTAAAAGTACAGAAAAGACAAGAAATAAGAATGTTAAGCAGTGGGAAGACAAGAACAGGGGATTAAATCTGATCTTCTTTTGTCTTTATCTGAATTCTGGCACCTTTTTTTGACACTGTTCAAGATAGTGTCTAATATTTGTACTGAGATCAAGTGACCACCATTTCAGGCTAACCTACACTTGTCTTTGATAATTACTAACCTCCATGTGCTCAATGGTCAGGCACCAAGTGTTCCTCTCTACTCTTCATCTAGGACTTCTTCCTCTATTTCAACAGGTTTCTTCTTCTTTGGTCTTGTCATCAAATCCCAAGCTGTCACATCATCTACTGCAGGCCATTTGAAACTTTGAATACTCTACAGTTGTCCTTTCCACCTTTCCCATCTGACATCAGTAATGCTTTTGACATCAACTAAAAACTTATTTATGTCATTTTTTGCCTTGAAAGCCTCATCCAAAATTTTATTGAAACCCTCTAAATCTAAATCAGAATCTGTAATAAATGCCTCATTACTAGACATTCTGCTGTCAAATTCATTTCTCCAGGCCTCCAAGGCCTTAATCTGATCATCTTCTCCTTTTAGTGGAGGAACAAATCTATTAAAATTTGGTGAAAATAGGCTCATCTTAACCTCTATTTGATTCAATTTACCTTTAAAGAAAGGTAAAGTGACATTAATTTTCTTGATCTCATCTTCAACCTCTGACACAATTTCTGGCAAATCTGATCTATGTTGCTGCAAAGAGGCTAATTTCTCAAACAACTGTACCCTGGGAGACCATGCTGTGAAAAAAGGAGTTAAAACAGAGATGTATCCTGTCACTTTAGCATGCAAGATGGGCAATTTATTATATGCATTTAGAATTATATCTATTTTATCTTTCAATATATCAATCCTATGCTGAAGAATACTTCTCAATGAATTTATGGCCACTTCATTATCCTTTTCTGCCACATCCTCTATTTTAACCTCTTCCCCTGCTTCAAATTTCTCTTCTATTTGTAGAGGTTGGACTGAGGGTACATATGCAACTTCTAGCTTTTCTTATAATTGCTTAGTCATCTCAGCAATCACCTTATCCTTTTGATGGATCTTAATATGACAAATTTCTCTATCTTTGGCCAGGGCACTAGCCTCCTCAATTAAGACACCACACTTTTCAGAAAACTACTTTGTCTTATCTTCATTTAGATGTGCCCAATGTGTCATTATTTTGGAAATATCAAGATCTCCTGTGTTCTGCACTATCCACACCATCTGGTTTCCAACCATGCTCTCTTGAATGTTCAAAAGTTGAGGCTTCTAGTCTTTAGGACACAAATTACACATGGAAAATGCTTGGGATTTTGGACTATACCTAAATCCTTTGATCATGTCACCCATTTGTATCTCACTTTCCATCTTTAGATCTGGCTACTTTCTGATTTGGTCTATGATAAATACTGAGGCTAAATCCCAGCCTTCAGCAAGCAAGATTCCACTATTCAAGACCATCTTCCTAGCCTCATCAGGAGAAACATCCTCACTTCCAGGATCATATGTTTGCAGAGCTAGAAGAGCCTCATTTGTTACTGCTTCTTCACCATCTGATTTCAACTGTTCTTTGATCTGCTCCTTTTTATGCCATCTCAAGAAATCCTTAAATTCATCAGTTTTTATAAAGTTATCATCACTTAAGAACTGTTGTTGGTGAAGCAATCTTTCATCAATACATGCTCTAAGAGGCAATTCTATGTTTCCTCTACCTCTTGATGCTGTCTCTTTCCTTTTCTAATCTCTTTTCTTAAATTATGAACATATAATCTATTCCCAGGAATGAGAGCACTTATTCTATCCCCTTTTCTTTCTTTTTTTGTATAAGAGGTCTGACCAAGGTCAACTTTTTCCCTCTTGGTAGCAGGCTCTTCTATATCATCAGGTTGAGAAACCTCAGTCAAATCTATGATATGTCCCTGTTCTCCCTATATTTGAATTGCTTCTGAAACATTCTATTGTGGTTGATCTATTTGAGGTGGATGGACATATTCTTCATCACTCTCACTCTCATATTCAGATTCTGAATATTCGGGTTCTTTTCCCCCTTTCTTCACATCCAAAACTCTGTCTAATTGCTCACAAAGTGTGTAAAAATTATCTATCATAGCTTTAATTTTGTCAAAATATGGCAGGTCATGGTAAAAACCTCCAAATGCTAATCCATTTCTTTTTATTTGTTTCTCCAAATTTAACAACTCTTGAATTCTCTCTCTCCTACTTCTCACTTCATCTTCATCAAGGATATTCCTAGTAGCATCCTCCTCCACACAAAGACCATGCACATATGTGTTTGGTATGGTAGGAGTTAGCAGTTTCTTAGCTCCTGCAATAAATCCCTCTAGATCAATATATCTATATAATGTTGCTCCCATCTTGCAGCTTTCCAACCATCTGCTCACTAAATCAATAGCACCTTTGCCAATTGTAAACTAAAAAATCTTGAATTGCCTAGGGGTTAATGTCCCCTTCCTGTGTGGTGCAAAGTGCTCATTATCTGTTAATAAAAGTTTCCAAATAAATTCCATAGCTGCAACTCTTGATGGCACATGATATGGTAAGAGATGAGGATGATGTGTGCATCCACACAATCTGATCATAGTAAAATTTTCTTCTAAAAAGAAGTCTCCCCAATTGTGGTCACCTTCCCACTTATCAAAATATTCACAGGGTCTCAGCAACTGCAGCACCTTCACTGGGAGTCTAGTCTTGCTAATACCCAAACTCTGCATCAAAGGGTAGACAATCAAGTTCTCAAACCCACAGAAATCATAATCCTTGGAGGTGAAATACCATATCCTAATCCAAAATTGGATAGGATTGGGCTGGTCATGAAAGATCCTTTGAGGGTTCAAGTTATTTACATTCATGATGTCATATTTGAAATGCAATAATAAATGCATCAGGATAGAATAATGTAAAAACTTAGGATCTTTATCCTTCTTCTACACAACTACAAACCCCTCATGCATTCTATCAATGATGTACTGTATATAATCATAGCTAGTACTAGAATGTACATCTTGTAAATCTAATACCATCATTAAAATTGCAACATTTATCTTCTCTACTCCTCCATCCCTACCCAACACTCTACACAAGGCATATGCAATGTACTTGGTATAAAAATGTAAATCTTTGAAACAATGGGGTGCAGTTCCTGGTAAAGGGTTAATGTGGTTTCTAACCTCCTTAAGGATATGTTTTTGCAATTGGTTCCTAGCAACCCCAGGCTGTAACCTATACCTTTCTTCCTTCCTTGTAATATTAATCTTAGTGGACATGGTACTATATGAACCAAAAGCTTGCATAAATGAATTCCTATTCAGAATTAACAATGCAGTACCATAATTCTTTTTAATTGTTCTAGACAAGGCATCATAATGGTTTCCAAGACCTAAAAACAAGTCTATATCTACGAAGACATCAAGAACAATTAACCTAGCCAAACCACTAGTCCAAGGGTTTGATATTGAGATGGCCTTATCAGCATTATTATAAAAATAGTTATAGAGAGAAAAACCTGTAGAACCTGGTGTATGGGCATCTCTGATTTCATAGTATTGATCTGCCAATATGTTGGCATTTTCTCTCTTGTTCTGTGTAGACCTAGGTAACAGCTTCAAAAATTCATCAGAGAAATTCCTTTTCCCCTTGGCATCTTCATCTACCTCATCGCTCTTCCCACTGGTAGAAGCCACACTAACATCTTTACTCATTTTGTTCTATTTTCACTTCTCTCTTACCGATATTGAAACAAATCTTCTCTCAGGACTCCTTACTCTTCTTTGTGGGCTAAAAAAAATTCAAGAACTTTGAAACTTGGAGAATCACCCTGAAATTGATCAATTCCTGCTTCTTGGACACAACCTAGCAAATTCTCCACTCTAAAATTTTGGATGTATGATGAATGAAAATAAACCTACGATCATCCCTTTATGGTAACTTTTCAAAGTACCTAGCTCATCATTGAAGAGACGATCAATTTCTCCTTCAAGTTTACATGCTGTGGTATTAATTGAAATCCTAGCCGTAACTCATGAATGTGACAGGAAATCAAATTCATATGAGTGCATTTTCAGAAAAACCCTTATAAAATTTGAATAAAATGACATGTCTTGATATGATTGATTCTTCAACAGACATCTCATCTACCTTTTTCACACAGTAATTAATCTTCTATATTTCTATTTAACAATGAATCTCTATATTGTCATGTCAGTAACTGCCACCTTATTACTTTTCATATTTGGCGACCAAGCGACTATACATTATCTCTTTGTCACTAATCAAATCTCTTAACTCTTAATTCTTCTGGAGATCTAGTGACTATATGATTTTCTTCACCTTAGCTTAACCATGATTAACCTTTGGCGATCACGCGACCAAATGAATCCAAGTCGCTAGTAGTATTTCCAAACTCAAAGTTTATTTGAAGACCCTACGACCATGGTTACTTTTCATCTTTTAAACTCTTATCGCCAAGTCTCTAAATGTTCATTTCACTTTATGAGACCCCGCGACTACCCTTAGTCTCCTAATCGCTAAATAAAACTACTCTTTACTATTTCCTTTGGAGACTTCGTGATATAGCCCATGAAACCTTATCTTTTAATTTTAATTTGGAGACTATGTGACTAAAGCTAATCTCATTTTCGCGAGAACATTTTACTCTTATGCAAATTTGATAGAGACTCAACGACTACCATTGATCTTATCTTATTCTGCATCTGACGGTTCCGCTAAGTCGCAGAATA
The DNA here is from genome assembly GCA_018584345.1 of Thuja plicata. Classification (NCBI taxonomy): domain Eukaryota; kingdom Viridiplantae; phylum Streptophyta; class Pinopsida; order Cupressales; family Cupressaceae; genus Thuja; species Thuja plicata. Next base: position 249,238 of record MU226378.1, on the reverse strand, counting down.
TATTTTGGAAACCCTAAATCATTTGGAGACCCCACGACAATAATAAAATACATATTTTTACATCTTTTAGTCGAGCTTAACCGCCAAATGATATTTTCCTTTTGGGAGACCATGCGACTGATACACTTTGTTCTATTCACTATGGACACGTGTCTCATCTTAATTGTTTGTCTCCAAATCACTGAAAAATGTTGACTTACCATGTTTGACCAGCGACTACCCAACCACCATATATTTCAGTAAATTTGCGATTTGTCACCAAGTCTCTGAACCTTTTACTTAACTGACCTTTTAACTAGAAACATGGTGACAGAAGCTTTTAAACTTATCACTAACTATGTTCTGATCTGGAGACCCCGCGACTGAAACAATCACTAAGTCTCATGCTAATTTGCTAACTGCAGGATATACTATGCGACACCGCGACTTAACCATTTGTCTCCATGTCGTCAGATCATATCTTCTTCATTGGGAGACTTCGCGACATGAAAGACCTCGCTAAGTCTCATAACTTACAAAGAATATTCTTTTCCCTTTTGAGACATCCTGACAACAGTTAATCACCCAGTCTCATGATAAAATGGAATATGCTTTTAGGATTAAGCGACTAGGTGACCATTAAAAAGGCACATGACTTTTTATAACTTAAGTTTTTTAAAAAGGTAATGCAAAAATAGAAATTCGATTGACATTTTTAGGGATTTTCTGCATTCTCACCTAGAAGATAGCTTAGGGTTTTGGTTTTTTCACTATTCATTTGGATTTTGACAGGGAACACAAAATTTCCACAGGGATAACTCAAATTAAAATAGATTTTCTGATTTTGGATAAAAATTTGGCAGGAGGACAACAAATTTTTTTAGGGAAAACCAACAAAACCAGGAACACAACCAACAGGACCTTAAAGATGTCCTATGTGCTCCTGCACCATTCTACCAAACAAAAAAAAGATTAAGTCACCATTGGATTGATCAATTTGGGATATATCCCTCAAAATTCTTGAAGTTTGTCTCTTTGATCCAAGTAGCTTTTGCAACTCCTTTTCCAAGCCACTTGACCAAGTGTTCCCAATATATTTTCTATCTGATCTTCTTATGCACTCTATAATTAAGGACCTTTTCTACTTTTGGGGATGTAGAAGGAAACTTAAGGTCTTCTACCTCTTGTATCACCTCTATAAGAATCTATTCTAGATCAAGAGTTGGACCCTTTTAAAGGACCAAATCGGCTACATTGAAGATAGGAGAAAGTCCTATATTCTCTGGAAGTTCCACTTTCTAAGCATTGTTCCCATATTTAGCAAGAATGGTACAAGGTCCCAATCTTCTCATTTGCAACTTTTTGGGAGCGCCTTTCTGTAGCCTTGCTTTGTTCAGATGCACCATCACAAGATCCCCTACTTGAAATTGAAGATCCTTCTCCTTTCATCATATTTCTGTTTGGTCTTTGCATTACTCTATGCCAATGATTTATTCATTGAATCATGCACCTCCGTCATGGAATGGGAAAAATCTTCAGTATACCTGCTCCTTGCAGATCCATCTTCCAATTCTCTGAGCTCAAAAATTCCCCTTGGATGCAATCCATATACTACTTCAAATGGGCTCCTTCCTGTGGTCCTGTTGACTGTATCATTGTATGCATACTCTGCTTGTCTCAAAATGTGATCCCAAATCTGGCCATATTCTTTAGTGAGGCATCTCAGTAGATTACCTAAGCTCCTATTTACCATCTCATTTTGACCATCTGTCTAAGGGTGGTATGCAGACCCAAAATAAAAATTAGTGTCAAGCTTGTGCCACAGTGTTTTCCAAAAGTGACTCATAAATTTTGAGTCTCTATCTGACACTATACTGAGGGGTAGGCCATGACTCCTCACCACTTCCTTAAAGAACACGTGAGAAATCTGACAAGCATCATGAATTTTCTTACAAGGTACAAAGTGTGCCATTTTACTGAATTTGTCCACTATAACATAAATACTATCAAATCCCTTCTTTTTCATTGGTAAGCCTACTACAAAATCCATGCTCAGGCATTCCCATGGCCTACTAGGAATGGGAAGGGGTTGGTAGAGACTAGCATTGGAAGAAGTGCCCTTGGCCTTTTGATAGATGATGCAACATTCTACATACTTTCTGATGTCCTGATTCATCCTAGGACAACAATAAAACCTCTGCACTAACTCTTGAGTCTTATTGACCCCAAAGTGACCACTAAGGGCCCCATTGTGCTTTTCTTGAATCGAGTTCTCCCTCATTGACCCCTTAGAGACACAAAGATGACTACCCTTAAACAATAACTCATTCAACATTGTATAATTAGATAATTCACCATGAAAATGATTTTGATGTTCTTTACATACCTTGTAGACCTCTGCAAAGTCTCCATCCTTAGAGTGTAAATCCTTGAAGCTATCAATGCCAATGCTCTGCAACTGAACTTCTTGCACTGACAAAGTCTCCTGCTTAGTGCATAAACTACCTTATTTTTTCCCCTTCTTATGCTTGATGTTAAATGTATAATCTTGTAGGTACTCCACCCATTTCATATGCTTATGACTGATTTTATCTTGGGAGTTTCAAAAGCTAAGGGCTTGGTTATCCGAATAGACCACAAACTCCTTAGGAAGGAGATAGTGTCTCCATTTTATCAATGATTGGACTATAGCATACATTTCTAGATCATAGGAAGAATAATTCCTCTTTGCATCACTGAGCTTATCACTGTGAAAGCCACTGACCTCCCTTCTTGGCTTAAAACAAACCCTATGGCAATGTTGCTAGCATCACACTCAATTGTGAAAAGAATTTTCAAAACTAGGGAGAACTAGGATGGGTTGTGTGGCTATCCTCTTCTTCAACACTTCAAAACCTTGATAAGCTTTTTCATTTCACTAAAACTTGGTTTTCATTCCACCTTTGATGGTGTCTAACATAGTTGCACTTATAGCACTAAATTGCTTGATGAACTTTCTGTAATACTGAGCTAGACCATGGAAACTCCTCACCTCTGTGGCAGTATTAGGAGTTGGTGAGTTGATGATTTCCTCTACCTTGCTTGGGTCCATTTTGAGATTCCCTTGACACAAAACAAAGCCAAGATATACTAGTTCCTGCTTCATGAACTCACACTTATCCAAATTTATCATTAGCTTTTCCTCATGCAACTTTTTAAACACAATTTGCAGATGCTTAAGATGTTCTTCTCTAGACTTGCTAAAGGTCAAAATGTCATCAAGATAGACAACTACAAACTTACCAATGTAATCCTTCAATACCTTTTTCATAAGCCTCATGAATGTGGATGGGGCATTAGATAGCCCAAATGGAATTACAAGCCACTCATACAACCCTTCAGTGGTCTTGAAGGCAGTCTTCCACTCACTCCTTCTTTGACCCTGATTTGGTGGTATCCACTCTTGAGGTTAATCCTAGTAAAGTACTTGACATCCCCTAAATAGTCCATTAGGTCTTCTATCCTTGGGATAGGGAATCTATACCTAATGGTGATTCTATTTATGGCCCTAGAATTAGTGCACAAACTCCAAGTACCTCCCTTCTTAGGGGCTAAGACAATAGGAACAACACATGGGCTTATATTTCTCATAATGAGACCTTGGTCAATGAGTTCTGGTATTTGTTTGGCAATCTCCTCATTTTGTTGAGGGTTCATCTTATATGCAAATTTATTGGGAAGTGTGGCTCTTGGGATGAAATCTATTTGATGCCTAATGGCTCTTTTAGGAGGTAGGGTAGCTGGTTTTCCATCACTTACAATGTCTTGAAAATCCTTCAGCAATTCTTGAACCTCCATGGGAAGCTTTGTCTTCTTCTCTATCTTCTCTATCTTTTCTTCCTTGGGCTTTAAAATCAGTGTATATCCTACTCCTTCTCCTTCTCACCTACCAAAAGGACATTAGGCCCTATGGACTTCATTTCTCCTTCTTCTAACAGAGATTGGATTTTAAAGGTTACACCATCCTTTTTGAAAGAGTAAGCATTCTTGGCTCCATCATGCATGGCTTATCTGTCAAATTGCCAAGGCCTTCCCAATAGGAGGTGGTAGGCACCCATCGGAAAAACATCATAGAGCACTCTATCCTCATATCTCCCAATAGAGAAATCCACCCATGCTTGCTCATTAACTAGGAGAAATCCACCCATGCTTGCTCATTAACTAGGACATGTTGTCCCTTGTTCAACCAAGTGACTCTGTATGGGTTGTTATGAGGAATAATTTTTAGTTTGAGCTTGGCAACTGCCTCCTCTGACACAATATTGTCAGTTGAACCCGAGTCAATAATGACTTTGCAAAATTTCCCCATGATTTTACACTTCATCTTAAACAATGCTCTTCTTTGACTAGATTCTTCTCTCATTGGCTCTTTAATCAGTGTCCTTCTAATCATCAAATTCTCTTCTCTTGATTCTAAGGGTACCTTTGTATGTTTACTTCTGCTTGACTCCTCTTGAACATAATTTACTCTTTTTTCACTCCCTTGTGATGTAGACCCCTTCTTTGGAAACCTATAAGTAGGATGTCCTAACTGATTGCAGTGGTAACACTTTATGCTTGCAAAGTATGAACCTATCCCTTGTCCACTACTTCTTCCTCTCCAATTGCTATTGGAGCCTCCTCCTCTATTGAAACCTCCTCTGCTAATTTGGTGTCACCTTGTGCCTTTAGTTATGCATTCCTACCACCATAACCTCCTCTATGGCCTCTGCCAACTCTTCCTCTTCCTTTGCCTCTATTACTGCTTGAATCTTGTTTCTTCTTCAACTTTTCTTCCACCTAATAGCCAATTGGTGACACCTTTGTACTCTGGTAAGGGTTAGAAGACTAAGCTCATCTTGTATAGTCCACCTTAATCCATTTAGGTACTTGGATACTTTCACACTCTCATCCTCTGCAACCATAGACCTCATGCATAGTCTTTGAAACTCCTATGTGTAAGAGTTGACATCTAACTCTTTCTGTCTAAGGCTTTGCCTCTTCTTGTGCAACTAGATTTCATAATCCTCTGAAACATATGCTTCTATGATCTTTTCCATCATAGCCTTCCATGTAGCTATAGCCTTCTTCCATTCTTTCTCCCTCTCATCTTGGATGAATTTCCACCAAGTGAGAGTAGAGCCCCTAAGTCTTGCTTTCGCCCCCTTCACTTTTTGGGTTTCAGTTATTCCATCACACTCAAGGTGATTTTCAAGCCCCTCAATCCAATCCAATACTACCTCAGGTTTCATTTTCCCACTAAAGGTAGGAATTCCCTCTAGTGTCTTCCCACTTAGGGCTTTTAAGGCTTTCAAAAAGGGTTCTTCATTTAGGATGGGGTCTGGTTCAGGGACCTCATCCTCTAGGGCTACTTCTTTGTGCTTTCCTTCTACCCTATCTTTGTCTTCCTCAGTCTTTTCATCCACTTGATCCAACTTCTGCTCCAATTGAGCCAATCTTTCCCTGAGCAATCTATTTTCTAATTCTTGCTCATCCACCTTCTTAGCCAATTCTACATTAGTCACCATTGTCAATTCTCCAACAAACTCTTCTGGTTGAAACATCCACCCACAAGCCCAATCTTATAGGATCTGAAACCAATCTGATAGAAACTCCCTAGTGTGCTTGCACTGCTTAATCAGGACCTCCATGTTCCCAATTCTTCCAAGACCCTTTCTCTCTATCTTAGGATCTTCCAAGCCCTCTGCTTACTAGGTTAGGACTTATTCTAATGCCCCTTCACAAGGTGACATCTATTAGTGCTTCCTAGGGTAACTATCATGTTGTTCTTGCCATTTCTCAACTCCTTCTTGGATACCTCCAAGTGATTTTCTTTCTCACTTGCTTAGCTAGTGTTTTAAGGGGTTTCAAAACCTTCTCACACCTTTCCCAAACTCAACTTGATCCTTCTAGACTAGGGTTTTGATATCTCCAATATCGATTCCAAGATTTTGATGCAATCTTGTCTTTTAGGCCTATTAGGTCTATTAGCCCTATTTCACTAGTTTTTGCTCAATCTTTGAGAACTTTCCCAAACAACCTCATAAACTAATATAGGATTCTGATACCCTTTATTAAATTACACAAGATTTTGGTGGTCTCAACTCTCCAAGGCCTCTGTATAGGTGATTCCTAGATTTAAGGGCTTCTAGGGCTAATTGGTTTCTCAAGAACTAGTCAACTGACTTCTTCAAAATGTGTTCAGATGGATTGGTGAAGATCCAATCTCCTCTAGAGGTCTCTGCACAACCCCAAGGACTCTCAACATCCACTTGGATTCATTTTTTCAATCAAATCCCTGCATTCAAACACCAAAGAACTCTTGTAAGCACCTAAGTGGGTTGCTCTGGACTTGCCTAGGGCTTGCTCACAAAAATAGAAAATCTCACTTTCAGGCCTTCTCCTTCCATGTGTACACTATACATAGGCTCCCCTACCATGTCCCTCAAGCCCGAGATGATTCCATGGTGGGGTTTCATGTGGGAGCAATTCTTATGCACACAGTCTTGGATAGGCCAGAGACTGGTTTATTTACAAAAGAATTTACAAAACCTAACCTAATGAACAGTAAAGAACTTCTAATCAATGCAAAATGAAAGCTAACAAGTCTATCTACACGATTCCCACACACAGATGGTGGATTCAATCCATTCAAGGACCTTACAAAACCAAAAGATGCTATCTGTCTACAAATATCAGAATACAACACCAAATGAAATAAACTTGTATTTCTTCTAAAAAACTTCCAACCTCGGGATATGGGCCTCTTTGTGGTTTTAAACCTTTTCCTCATAGGTGCAGGTGGTTAGAATACTGAGCATGCCCTAAAACTTTGAGTTTGTCCTTGTTTGGACAATGTTGTCATGCAACGTTGCAAAAGTTGTCCTGACAACATTTTGTCAATTTTTGCAAATTTGCTCCTAACTTATCCAAATGACCTCTAAACTTCATAGAATGATGAAAAATCATCATAGAAGACATTTTAGGCTTAATTACATCCTTTCCCACAAAATTTTAAGACTTTTACCCAAAATCCCAAATTCAATCCTCAAAGAGACCTATAACCAAAACTACTTCCTAACAACAAAACACTACTAGATTAGTTTAAGGCTAACCTAGATCTCCTATCAACACACACACACACACACACACACACACACACACAAGACCTTCTAAGGTCTTTCAACACACTCTTGACCTAGCTAGGGTCAGTACAAGCCAAAAACAAAACTAAGGACCTTAAAGATGTCCTAGGTGCTCCTGCACCAAAAGGGAAAACTAGTTGATCATTGACCAAAATGATGACAATTGACATAAAATTGGATCGATTTGATGATTTTGATAAAGATTTGAAAGTGTTTTGATGGTTTTGCAAATAATTTTGAAAAGAGGGTTGATGATGATAAAGACTTGAACCGATTCTGGATGTTTGCGAACCGATTTTGATGACATTGAATAGATGATAAGATGATTTTGAAAGGTTTGAAGGGTTTTGAATCAATTTTGAAAGCATTGATGTTGATTTTAAATATGATCAAATTGGCCAACCGATTAGGGTTATGATGCAAAATGAGAGAAATATCGGTGAGGATGACAGAAGGAGACGATATTAGTGACATGTTAAAAAGGGGGCACATTGGTGTGAACCATTTTTTAGCATCTACAGTAAGTACATTGCTTTATAACATAGCTAAACAAAAATAGAAAAATGAAAGAGTTAACTTTTGTGTTTAACACCTACATTATGAGTCCAAGAAAAAATATAATATAAATTTAAAATCACACAATACCAAGCCCAAGAAAAAATTTAATATAAATTTAAAATCACACAATTTCAATTTTAATCAATTTTACATAATTATAAACATAAAAATTTCATGATTGACTTTACCTAGTTGAAAATGAAATATAAATATCATTATAATAACAATTTACTATCATTGCTTAATTATTTTCTATTTAATTTTGATCTAAAGCTAAACTTATTCTTTTATATCATTTTTTTTTATTTGACTAGATCTAAGGAGTATCTATTCCGCCAAAATCCACCCCAATTCGAGCCTCATCCCTTATGGTGTCGGAGCCTTTGCGTGTAGGAAGACTTGATCCCTAGTGGGCTCAATGAGAACCAAACAAGGGCCCATTGATGTTACAACACTTTTAAGAGTTACAACCAGGGTCTTTTATAGGCAATCATTGCAATGCTGTTTCATTTGCCATTTGTGACAACTGTCACATTTGTTTACAGTTGTTCAAAGATGTGTAAGCTCACTTTTAAAGGAATAGTTTTAAGCTGAAAAATAAAAAACCATCGTAGACTATTTGAAAAAATGCCTAAGCGCGATGTCATAAACATTCCATGGGAGATAGTTGAAAGGGTTTATGCATTTGTAGGGAATGCTCTGGTTGATACGTATGTGAGATGTGGTTGCTTAGAGGAAGCACGTCATATATTTGACATTATGCCTATGTTGGATGCAGTAGCATGAAGAACATTTGCAATTGCAGCAGGGACAATGAAAGCCAAAGGTATGGGATCGTCTGTGTTGTTAAAGTTTCTAGCCAGTATTTCAAATAGGAAGTATATTTGCATCTTTAGTAGTATTTTCTGTAAAACGAAAAGCTAAGATTGTGGCTTCTTCTAGAAAAACCCTACTTAGAATTCGAAGAAGAAGCTTACAAATTATCTGTAGAAATAAATAAATTTTAATATGCATAGATAACGAGGGTGAAACTTGAAAGATAAGACAGAGAATGGATCATGTACACCCTAGAAACTGGGCAAAATTCACACCTGTGAAGGTTAAGAGCAGTTAAAGAGTAGTTCTTTTTTAAAGCAGTGTTCAAGCACCATACATTTAAACAAACATGTCATTTTTACAATAGAATAACAAAGTAAATAACTTAGTGGTAAAGTTTATTCATTAAATATTCAGCGCCAACAGTATTCAGTTTTAGCCATCAAATTAATTATAAGGATTGTAATTTTAAAGGCTTTCTTGGAGGTTTAGATTTCAGGACAATCAATTCTCATGAAACATGATCTTTCCCATTCCAATACAAACTAAAAGCCACTCTTCAAAGTTGCAGGCAGAGAAATAGCATGAGAACATAATAGAGTTAAATATATACTTGATTAAAACGGGGTTAATCAGTAACTAAAGTCCCATAATAAAGTTCATCAAATGAAGTGAATGTTGAGTCATGATTAAAGTTCTTATATGCATACCATAGAAGAAAAAATGTTACATTAGTGAAAACAGAATGTATTTACAGTTTGAACATGGACTCTATTGAAAATGAGTCATAGAAGAGCTGTGTATTATACAGGCAAAGCCGATCACATAGAAAAACTGGTAAGCAGTATCAGCATGAAAACAACTTGTTACATATTTGCATAGGAAACTTTGGAAGAACAGGGCATCTCACTTACGCTGAGTAGAAATTTTGTGTCTGAGTTGGATTGCGTGCTCCTCATGAGTAATATGTAACACTTCTCTGAGATCTGTAAGGAGAACTTCAATTTCCAAAGTATGACTTTAGAAAGTGTAACTTCGGTGTCTATTAAAACTTTTGCAGGTAACTTGCACAAGTTAATGATTTGTTTCTTAGATGTAGAGACAGTTGCTGCACTTTCTGTTAGAAATCTGCAGTTTCTAATTCAGTTATGCAGTTTCTAATTCAGTTATGCAATTTCTAATCTTAATGTGACCCGATTAGAAAGTCATAAATGGATCATTCTATAATTGAGCATTAGATCTGTGATTAATCTTAAGTGTTGAATTGGTATATGATGGACATACCAGATTTAGAGATTTAGAGTTAAATGTTATATAAAGGATTGGGTCCTCTCTCTCCCAGCCAAGAGTTGTATTCTTCTCCATCAAGAAACACATAAAGAAATAGGGTTAGAGAGAGAAACCGAATTCTGAGAAGAAGAGTAACCGTCAGGAGTCAGAATCAAGAAGAGGAAGCCTTTACTGTGGGTATTCTCATCTGATCCGTGAGTAAGCAAAGGAATTGCATCAGTAATCAGAATAGATGGCAGCCATTACATCTTCCGCTGTTAATCAAGGTATGTCATCTCTAACAATAGATCATATTAAGTTTCATTTGTGAAATATTTGGAATTGATGATCTTTGGGCTGTTAATTGAATTGTTCATAATTAATCAAGAAAGATCTCAAGAAAGAAAAATTTGTTATTTTTTACACTTTCCCCATCCTTACCTGCTACATCCATTTTCTTTCTTTCAAGGGAAGCATCATGCAACTGATTAATAGTATCCAGTTTTCTCTTTCCTGATTTCTGATTCAGTTTAGTTCCTGCACTTTGTAAATATCGACATGGTGGATCTGATCACTGTAGGTTTTATTTTTGCATTTGTTCAACCTAGTAGATCTTTCTGGCGTTGGAGAGATATGAGTGATGTTCTCCTGACAATTTGGACAGGGCACACGATGTTGTATTGCTGCCTTCTGCAACGAACACATTGAGATTATAAACAATAAATAATGAAGCATAAAAAGGTTGGGTGTAATTACTTTAACATATAATAATCAAATTTACAGTTGGGAAGATATATAAATTATTTAACAATCATAATTTAGTTGATCTGTGTTAGAAAATGTGAACTGAAAATATCATCAGGAAAACAAACTCTTCATCATTAAACATCACAACAGAAATAAAATGTCTTAAATTTGGCTCGAATTGATATTTTTACACTATAACTCCTCACTTTTAAGGTTAGATATAAAATACAGACAAATACTAGTTCAAATCCAATAACAGTGATCAAAGTATTAAGTACTATTTATCTGATTGTATGAAATGTAACTTAAAAATCATGGATTGTTTTAATAACAGATATTTATGATTATATAGTTTCCTAAAGTAGACAGTATTTTTCTCATGTAGAGATAATTTAATACCATCGACATTTGAATATACAAGTTCAGGATTTATTGTCGTTCTGATTTCCTCTTTCATGTAAAAAAAACTCCCTGATGACTTCAAGATAATTGAAAAGAATGATTCAACAAAGGATAAGAGTCTGCATATTTTACTCTTAAATATGTGTAACCCAAATAGGCAAAACATCAAAACAAACAATAAACCCTATGCCATGGAGGCTTGAAATTAAATAACAATATCAATAAACATTAAAACAACTATTATAAACATGAAAGCTAAAAGACATAGTACAATTTTGATGTATATGCAATACCTGTGAAGAAGGCATTTGTCATCTATCTAGTCCAGATGAAAACGAAGTTGAGATACATTGAATTGACCTTTCTCACTAAAGAGGCTAAAGAAAAGAATATAGTTATTATCATCTAGAGCACTTTCTATTATTCCTTCCACCAGCCATCTTGATCATATGCATCAACTTTTTCGGAAATCATAAAAGGCTGCCCTTTCATATGAGGATGTTGACACCTTGTCTCTCATGAGCCTTAATTTTCTCTCTCAGTTTTGATTCCCCATCATCAGTCACTGAATCTCTAAATTCAACAAGGAATCCTAGACCAGCCTGTTGAATTTGTTTTTGGTAGCTGCGATACTCTGTTGGTTATTTTTGATTTTGATCATTGAGTGATCATTGAATATTGTAGACATCAATAAGGAGCAGAGATTTTGTAATTGTTTTGGAAAATCTGAATAAAGGAACTATCTTTCTGTGGGCTGGGTTGTTTCCCTCGGTGAGGAGGGTTTTTCCCAGGATAAAATCCTTATTGTTATTTGTTTTTCTGAGTTTTTTACTTCATTTGTTTCATACTTATTATTCTGATTCATAAATTTAACACAGCCTTCCTAACTATGGTTACAGGGAACCAGACTCCCGTAAAATCTTCTTCCTCACTACAAACTTCAACTGGGTCACCTTTTCTAAGGCTCATTGATCTCTCTATCATTATAACAGTGGCAACTCAGCTCACAAAACAATCAGCCAACAATGTAAAATTCTTGAAATGTAATAACAGTGGCAACTCAGCGCACAAAACAATCAGCCAACAATGTAAAATTCTTGAAATGTAAAATGGAATTATAGCTGTTATAATAATGGACGATCTAGCAAATTAACAAATTCTGGCCATATCTTCTAAGTTGGTGTACCCAAGGTCTGAAATATCTGCAATAACCGTTAAGTGCAAAATTGTTAGCATTCTAACAAATGATGTTGTAAACTGAAATGAATCTTGTATACATTTTAAGGGTCTGAGAATGCATACCTTGTGCAATTGATCTATTTCATTCTTTCCACTAAAAATAGGCTCTTTTGCTAGAATTGCCATTATACAGCCCACATACCACATGTCAATAGATGTTGACTACTTTTCACTTTTCTCACTGAAATCATCAAATAACCATTTTACAAATACATATTATACTCAATTTTAAGGCTCCTAGCTGGCAACAACTTTTACAATTCCAAATACAGCTTCAATCGAGCTGGTCTTCAAAGACTTGCTATAATTGAATTATTGAGACACAGTGGAGCCCTTTTTCTACCTTGTAGGCTTCCAAGTGCTCCACGATCTTATATGCCTGTTAAACATAAAAGCCTTCTGAAATTTGATTCCTGAATTTTATGCTAATGATATGAGAAGCTCCGAAAACAAAAAAAAATACTAGTACACATTGTAAATGAGGAAATCGGAACTAAATATGAGGAAGGAAATACATACATAAATATTAAATAGGTATAGAATGAGAGAAGTTGTAACTGTTGAGAGATTCAAACTACTTCTTATAAATCTTGACATACAAGGTTCATGGGGTCTCAGCATTTGAAGCTTTACAATGAAGGAACTGGCATAAATGTGGTTAGGAACCAGAGCTTAATGATACTCACTTCCAGTATTATTCATTTGCTGTAATATATGGACGAGATAGAAAACATCAACCTAGGAGTTCCCATCCCCACTGTCAGCTGCTCTAATACAAGGCCACCGACCCTTAGCAAGTTTAAGCTTTTTGCAAAGTGTAGATTAATGTCAGGAAATGAAGCAGATGTGTAGAACTGTAGGGCCATTGCCAAAAATCTTTATAATAGAATATGGAAGCAATGCACCTTGAAGAGAGAACTCCTAAATACTTATACCAAATACAGATTGACATAAATAATAAAAATAACTACTAGATTATAGGAATTTCTACATAATTACGACAAAGGCTTAGGCATGGACCATGTAGGTTCTCCATTTGGATCGTGTATGCTCCTCCATAACCCATCCAGACTTAGAAGAATAGCTTAACATCTGCTTGAGAAACCTGCAAAAAAAGTTGTTACAACAATATCAAAGCCCAAATTAAAATTTTAATTGGGCACAAATGTTGCCTCAGCAATGCATGGCTACTTGTAAAGAATATAAATTGTAACCAACACAATTATCAAAATGTATCAATTTTAATCTTCTTGTCTATATTAGTATAGTAGATGGTCTGAGGACATAACTCCCATTCATCTTCAGACTACAAAATAGAATATGAAATAATTAGCAACCAACATGAAAGGTCTTGATTTCTGTTTAAAATCATGTCCTGATTTATGATAAATTAAACCTGTTAAGCAAATTTGCATACAAACAACTCCAGAAGTCATCCTCAACCCACTAACAAGGTAAAGGCATGCCGCAACACTTACAACAGGATGGATGAATGAATGAAGAATTTTAATGATGTCCACGAGACCATCAGTCTAAGGGACCACGAAACACATCATAAGACTAACTCCATAGTCTTTTCCATATCCGATCTTCTGCTGTGAATCTTGACAATCAAACTAGCTGTCTGCTTGATCTTATCCTCCTCAAATAAACAATGCAAACTGCCATCAATTAGGATGTCCCCGTATTGAGCCTGAATGTTAACATATGTCGTGCACTCAAAGAGAAAGTGTCATTCGGTCTCAATCGCACCTTTTTTGCAAAATCTGCAAATCCTCTCCTCCCACTCCTCTTTGGGCCTTTTCCATCTACCTGTCTCACATCTGAGATGATGTGAGCCCGTCCTTAGCTGCGCCACCAACACTCTAGGTTTACCCTTAATAGCTGCCCCAAGGTAAGCCTTATTCTCATGCTCACGAGAAGGGTTGAACACTTCTATATAATGCGTCTTTTTGTGACCCATGTTATTAGACCACATGGCAGTCTAAAATTTGCCCATGACAAACTTCTTTATTTCCATATTGGTATTCGAACAATCATGTAGAAAGATGTTCCATCTGCTCAACCACTTCATGTTTTGTTGCATCCAAGTCTTCTTCCTGCGAGCCAAACCTTCTTCCAGCGCAATTTTGGGTCAATGCTTGTTATCCATGTTTTCAAGTTTCTTTAAATAACTTATTAACCAAGTTATCGCAGATGCCTCCAGCGGGAAAATGTCAGCTTCCGCTAAAAGAATTTCATAAGGCACTCAAGCTTTGACCTTGATATTGCTAGTGATTAAGTGTTTCTAAACCCTCTCTAACTGCCTCCACCCACACTTTGTCATGCTGCCCCCCCAAAATTTGCAGCCATAAAGAACAACCGGTGTGACCAGCAAACCGAAAAGAGTTTTCTTAGTTTTCCAGTCCCAAAGTTCTGCAATCATGCACCTATTTTGAAGTAGATAGAGCGCTTTCCAACCTCCTTGTATCCTTTTTGCTTTGCAAGTCTCCCATTCGAGCCTATAATGAAAGTCAATCCCCAAATATTTGTATTCTTTCATGATCTCTAATGGGCTGCCTTCAAAAAGAAAATCAGTATGTTTCTCCTTTCTTTTCAAAGAAAAAATCATGATTTTAGTCTTAGTAATGTTCACCTGCATCCCTACTTCCTAACAAAAACATTCCAAAGCCACTAAATGCTCTCTTAATCCCTGGGCCGTTTTTGATATTAAGATAAGATCATCTGCCTATAAAAGAAGCTTCACCACATACCCCGCCAAATGGACCCCCTCTTCGTCAATTCTGTCTAACCAAGCTTCAAGTTTATCAATATATAAACCAAACAAGGTGGGGAATAACGGGCACCCTTGTTTCACACCAATGTCACTAGCAAAGCACTCAGACATACCATCTTTAGTTCTTATTTTGGCTCTGACTCTCTCATATAGTCTATGCACTGCTTCTCTATAAACATTCGGGATGCCTAATTCTTCCATTCTGTTCCATAGCTTGTCTCTAGGTACCGTATCAAAGGCTTTCCTGAAGTCCACAAAACAACAATAAGCTTCTCCCCCCTGTTTGTCCCATATTTTCTCTATCAAATGCCTGAGAGTGACGCAATGATCAATAGTAGAGTGTCTTGGTCTGAAACCCGCTTGCCCTTTTGCTCTTTTTCTTACCCCTTCTGCCCAACTGCTGATTATGCATTCTATCATGCTCCCAAAATGCTTGCCGAAGAGGGTTGACCATAATAGTGTGATAATTAGACGGATTATTAACGTCCCCACTCTTAAATAGAGGGATAACCACACTAGTAGTCTAGCCAACCAGGAAACCATCCTGGAGGACATTGTTAAAGACCCCTTTTATGTGAGGGGTAAGAAGATCGACTCCCCACTTTAGAAATTCAGCTTGAAGTCCATTAATGTTACTTGCCTTACTATTTGCTAGCTTCTTTATTCCTTGTTTGATATGGTCTACCGTGAAGAGCTCCAATGAAGTGTTCACAATAGGAGGGGAGTTCTTCTCATGAATTCGTTTATAAATTGACTTTGCATATTCTAACAATTGGGCATCCATGATACTATTTTCAGATTGTTTCTTGTTCTACTGCGATTCTTTCCAGAAGTCTTTGGGATTGTGTTTGCTCAAAGATATTAACTCCCTCTGTCTCATATTTACATATTCCTCTTTTTTAGTGTGGATCAATTTTATATATTGCTTCTTGGCATCTATGCTCATGTCTTTCCTTTTTATGGATCTCTTGGCAGCCTTGCACTCTTCGTCATACCATGGGTTAGCTAGAAAAGTATTAGATGCCCCCTTCCTAATGCAAGATCTTTTACATGTCTTTAACGCCTTGTGAATAATAGGAATCAACAAGCTATTGTGCACATGTTCAGGATCATTACTGACCCTATCATTAGTCTTATTATTGTTGTCTATCTCCAAAAATTGTTGTTTAAGAGCAGCTTTGAATATGTCCCTATTTTCCTGATTTAAGAGTATTCTTCCATTCTTAACTGCTTCCCTCTCCTTGTGGATTTCATGTTTATTCTATTGAATACTTGGGACCATGTCCAACCTAATGTAAAGAGGCGTGTGATCGGACTTCATATCTATAGGAGCTTCTCCAATATCAAACTCAATCACTCTAGCCGTAAGATTTTGAGAACAAATCACATAATGCACTACACTTTGCCCATCGTAATTTTTGCAAGTGATATCCCCCGATTAAGCCAGCCATTCATGCCGTTGCAAATAACCATGCCAAAGAGGCTACACATCCCCAATAATTATATCCCAAAATGCGAAACACCTCCATTGTTGTCCTGAGAGGTTCTTTTCCAAGAATGATCACTGCATTCTTCAAGCTATAGTGGGTTATCTCTCCATTTTCCACACTACTCAATTGCAATGATTGATCGTTGGCCGTTTTAGCATTGAATTCCCTAGCAAGCATAATTTCTCCTAAACTGCTGAAAACAAAGATATCTTTTTTTAATGAAGCAAACGGGTCTTCATTCTCTAATTTCCACCTCTTGTAGAATTTAGAGTTTTTCGAAGCAAAGTAACAAACAACCAATCTGAAAGTTGTCTCGTTTACTATTATCTGCAGCCATATGTATTGTTTGTTTGGGTCTTCTTCTACACATTTTACCAATCCATACCACTTCTCCTTGATAAAAAGTGTGATTCCTCCGTGACCTTTACCCGTTTCATTCCCTTTGTTCCAAACAGAAAATTTATTGTACCCGTCAAAATCTAGGACTATACACCCTTCATGCTCATGTGTTTCCACCAGTATAATAATATCCTTCCCTTCTGCTATGGGCCCCAACCCAGGACCTCTTTTCCAAAGATAACCCCTGCAGTTCTAGCTTACTACACTTAAGTGATCCCGTGGGGCCCCAATTTCCTATTTCTTATTAGAGGAATGCTCTCTAATTTGAACTTTCCCATAATTCAGCCAACCCTACATTCCCTTGTTTCTAGTTGCCTTTACTTTGTCCCACTCCTTCCTTTGTTCCTCTTGTTGAGCGAAAGTTAGATCTTCATCTAGATAAATTTGTGTTCCTCTGAGTAGCCCTCTATTCTTAAGGATAGTATTTTTATCCTCTAAATCTCTCAAGATAACTCGTACGTGCCTATCCCTTCCTCCATCCAACTTTTTCCCTATCCTATTTGCTTGAAGAATAGTGCCTGTCCATTTCATCTTATCTCTAAGGAATTCCCTTGCTAGAATATCAGTCCTTTCTCTTTCTCTGAAGTCTTTCAACTCTTTGATGATGATATTTGCAGCCTTGCCCCATTTGTCATGTTCTTCCCTTATCTGGATTTTGATTTGATGCTCAATGATGCCCCTTTGTTTATTTGTTGATCCATTTACCACTTGAGACCATGATTTGGCCTTTCTATCCTTTCCTTTAATTGATTCTCTTTAACTTCTATGTCTGCCAAGGTTGATTGAATTTCCTTCAGATGTGTGATGTCCACCTCATTCACTGCTTCTTTCCCTTTACTCTCTGTTACCCTTAGAAGTGCCATTTCCTATTTTAAAATCTCAAGCTCTTACCGTCCCATATCGATTTTGGATTGCATGTTTGAGATTTGTTGTTTAAGGCCTTTATTTTCCCATTCTATTATGCTTGTGTATTCCATTTCTTCATATACTTTGTTCTCCTCTTCCTAGTTCCTTGTCTCTAGAGTTTCCACCCTTTTTTTAGATCCATTAGCTCTTCCACATATAATTATGAAGACCACAAAAGTGGTGTTTTAGTTGGGCTGTAATAAATATTATTGTCTTGTTTAGCTTCATTGTTGTCCCCTTTGTTCGCTGCACCAATTTCTGCTTGATTTGCCTTCGATTTGGGGTTCCTATTGATTTCAGCCTATTTTAGCAGCCCTTCTTTATCATTATCAACCTATGTTGTTTATTTCTCATTAGACTGATAATTTTTGTCAGAGACTCCATTGATCCGCGGTAAGATCATAGAAAACATTTTTTTATGCGTTTGTCTGACCTTTCGTATCTGTCTATTGTAAGGAAACTCAGGTGCGGAAACAACTTCCTACGCTAATCTCTATAGGAAAGTATTGTGCAAATTCTTTTAAACCTTTACAATTTCAGATTCGTTAACTACTTTAACAAAGATATTGCAACCACATACCATGCATACAGAAAAATAGAGAATGACACAACGATATACCCTGGGGAAACCTTTCAGTAAAAACCCCAGCACTCCAAAACCTGCACAATGTATTGATCAAAACTATTGCAGCTTACAATACACTTGCAATGCAAGTTCTTTCAGAAGATTTCCAAAACCTTGAAGACAAATCACAACAACATAAAACGTTCCAATAATACACTTGCATCACTTCTCTTCGCAACCCTAAAAAATGCTTATATCACGCGCTTCACTTTTTAGGGCTACTCCCAAAGATAACCGTATTAGGGTTTTACCATTCTCCAAGAAAATAGGAAACCCAAAAAAAATTTTAGTACTCAAATTTATCAGTTGCCACATGTCTTCACCTGTCATTGAATCTTCCTGACATAGCTCTTACGTGTCATAGGAATCCATCATAACCGTTTTAGCCATGATCTCCTTACACACAATTCAAGA
>MU226378.1:187611-209182 GCA_018584345.1 Thuja plicata | reverse complement strand
ATATAAAATCTTATAAAAAATATTATCATTTGATTATGATTAAGGTGGTCAGACATACACCTACTTCTTATTTTTTTCCTGAAATTTTTGTACTACTGCATTGAAATCTATACTTTTCACCAATCATATTAACTTCTTTTCAGAAAAGGCCTAGTAGTTTAGAAACTAAATTCAATTTCCTACAGATTCTATTCTTACAACTTTTTGATATTAAGTTGATAGCTAGTTCAAATTTTCACGTCAAGTTGACTAACCCTGATTTTGCTGATTTTTCATTGCCACTTAAGGGCATAGTTTGGCCCCCCATGATCTTGCACATACCCACTTTTTTGGCCCTTCTTATATTATGTTTAAATCTTATCTATAGTTGGCTTTAGGGGAGACATTATTTTGTAGACTGACATTTAAATGTTTTGTACACAAAACTAAATATTTGGACCTGTGAATCCAATTATGTAAGTTATGTTAATAAATCCCTGCACAATTTTTTCCTTCAAATCATCTTATAATACATTAAAACGTGTCTATAGAATTCTTTGGAAGACACATCATTTTGTAGACTAAATTTTAAATGTTTTAGTTTTTAATACAATCCTGAAGTTGTATCTTGGTTAAGTTTCTAGAGTACAGTGTGTTCATGAAAAAAGGCTGAAGAGTGTAGAGGTCATAGAAGTCATTTATTTTACAACTTTTTTTGTGAAACAAAAAATGTAATCATTTCAACAGAAAATGTAGGAAATTCCATATGAAGGAGTATGATTGTAGAAAATAATACTAGGTAAAAAGAATTCAATTTTAGAATCATTTTCGCTGGATTATAAATTGAAATAGATAATCAGAAAAAAAGAGATGCTTAGGCCAAATGATGATAATCACTTGTCCACAGTTTGTGAATAGGGCTACAAGTTACTCTTCAGTTACCTTTCTCAGGCCATCAAAAGGATACAAAAAATAAATACCATGAATCCTATGTTGTGAATACTAAAAGAGAAATGGATAAAATGATGAGGGCAAATAGATAGAAAGGCATTCCAGATCTAGGGAATTTTTCAAATATTTAATTAATCATCAAACTCAGAAAATAGTTTGCCCCACTACAGAACTCTATCTTCGAAAATTTGATGGATAGGATTCAATGAAGTAGTAAAAAAAAAAACACAATTTTGGGCAATTCAAAATTTTAAATCGAACATATGCTTAGAATTAAACAGAATGGGAAAAATGGAAATCTAAAAACCTAAGATGCTTCCCTAGGTACACCATGCTGAAGCCTCTGTCTCACAATTCTCTGCTCTTGTCAAACACATTTGTCCTCTCTTCCAGTTCCTCATAGCTGTAAACTTTCAAACTGGGAATATCTCTCTTCACAAATTCAAAATCTTTACCCCAGTTGTGGCTAGCCAAGGCACACCGTTTCTTCCTAAAGTAGACGGGTACAAATAGTGTTGTTGCAGCTACCAATGCAACCGCAGCTCCGATGCAACCCGCTGAGGTACAATCCAACATCTGATTTGTTAGGTTATGGGTTGAAATTGGGCAAAAATAGGCCTAAAGTTTATACAATGGACAAATTATTTATAATTTAAGATTTTATTTCTGACCTGAAAATCAATCTCAAGAAAATGAACCCAACACGTAATAATTGGACATTGTTTGGCATCTAAAGCCCAGATAATAGGTTGGTTGTTTACTTTTAGCCTAAATGACATTGTTCCTAGAATTGTTTTTGGGCAAGCAACAGTCACCTCTAAAGAAACTTGAAACAAGGTACCTTTGGAGTTTTAACGCAACAATAACAAAAAAATATTTGTTATTTGAAAATATCTTAAATCCCCAAATAATTCATACAATACTTACTATTTACAGAGTTAATCTTTAAAAATTACCAGGAAGACACCAAAAGCCCCAAATAAGTCCAAATAAAAGAAAATCTTACCGATGATAAATGTTTTCCCTCTTCTTCTACTAATGCCTGCCACAAGAAGGTAAAAGACCCAATTAATTACAGTTGATGTTCTCAAATGGGTTAACAAAATAAGAAAGGTTGAGGGTCATTCCTATCATTGAAGCAATTTGGCGACTAGGAAGGGGCTTTCTTGCAATGTCACAAAAATTTTACAATTAGGGTCTTTAACATTATACCTGCAAATCCCTTCACCTGAATTGCACGAGAAACACATATTCTTGTATCACTTATTTGTCTCCCATTTTACCCCAAATCCTCTTGCTAGAATGCTATATGCCATCGTCCAGTAGTTTTGTGTGATTAATCTGGTCGAGTAATCAATTGCTTCCAACACCGTTGTCGGTATTTGTGAAACTAATTCACATCCGCTATTGGTTTTATAAGATGACCAATTGGCTTTTATGTCATCATAAAAGAAAGCCAGGCAAGAATCTGTGCTACAATTTATCTGAGAAAATTTTTGAACCTGTTTCTGTCAGTGAATGAAAAGATAAAGAGTGGAATGTGGGAGGATCTAGAAATGAGAGTGTGAGATGTTTAGGGTCACGTTTGGCAGATAGGAATAACTGGAAAGGGTCATGCAAAGATTGTAGCAAGCAGCCACACAGTGTACCATGCACATTCCTCTGGGCATGTTGTCTTTAATGGTAACATGAAGGTTACAGACGAGCATCTATGAATTACTCCTAATGATCCCAGTAATTTGGGGATTTTCTTTTTCCATTTTCAAGTCTTTAGATTAAGGTTTCCTTCCTAGGTTTTAAGCTTCTTGTGTCTAGCAAAATGCTAATGTGATAGAACCTAAATCAGCTGCTAGGGTTACTTCTGCAAATATAAAATTTTGCAAAGTTTCTTCTGTCTTATCTGGAGAAGGTAGTGCCCTAAGGAGCTTGGAGGGCGGAGCCACCGGTGTTTGTGAGTGTTTGCTCATCCTTGATTGCCATAGGAAATGGGTATTTCTATTTTAGCTAATACCAAATCCGTCTTTGAAGCAAGGTTTCCTAACTGAAGTTTCAAATATGAACTATGTTTTTAAATTATTTGCAGTCTTGAACTTGTTGCCTCCAATTCATCTGATACCAAATACCTCTACTTTTTATGAAAGGAATGTGTTGGTGACCTGGTGTATAATTTGAAATTTGAATCAGGGTTTCCTTACAGTTTTAGTTCCTAACATGCCTTAACTTATTCTATGGAGAATATATTGCTGGCGCACATAACTTTACAGTTTCAGTTCCCAATTGACTTTGGTGGGTAGGATGTCCACAAGATTGGAAAATGAACTTGGACATGGTAAATGCCCCCTTCTCATTACTTAGCCATATAGCTTTGTACAGGATAAATTCAGGCTTAGTTTCAAAGTTCACTCTAATTTCTCATTCATATGTTTAGACTTTTGAGTATAAAAGTGAGATCCGATAGAAACTGCTAACAAGGTCAGGATTATAAATGCCAAATGTTAGGAAACAAAACCTTACGAGTTTTGTATTTCTGGATTTTCAGTATGACTTTAAATTTAAAAACTTGCAGGTTTTTCTCTTTTTATTTTTGTGTTTTCTATTTTTTATGTGAAATTAAAAAATTTCCTGATTAAATCCTGAGAATCAAAGTTTGTATCGCCAAAAACTATCTTTTTTTAAATTTTCTTTCATATCTAACCATCCAGCTTCAAAGGTTAAAATTTTTGACAGCATATTCATATGTATCCTTCTAGTTATAGAAATAGAATAAGATGGACTTAGGGCTCTGTATCCAATGGCACCAAGACACTCCATTACAACATTCTTCCATTCTATGGAATTCATTGCAAATATTAAGAAAAAGGATGGACATGGTGTTGCCATATTGCATTAAATCTCTCACATAGATCTCCCATAAGCATTTTTAGATTTGCCAATAAACAACATTGA
The DNA here is from genome assembly GCA_018584345.1 of Thuja plicata. NCBI lineage: Eukaryota > Viridiplantae > Streptophyta > Pinopsida > Cupressales > Cupressaceae > Thuja > Thuja plicata. The sequence goes on along the minus strand of MU226378.1, from coordinate 205,306 downwards.
TATCTTCATACTCTTTAAACTAGTTTTACTTTTTCCATCCTTCCCTCAAAGTAAGATCCACTCATATACCCTAGGTATATAATAGTGCTTACGGATTTATGTTAGTTCCATTTAATTCTATGAAATTGAGGAAATTTAGCTCTATTGTAACAAATTATCAAGGTGTAACCCTCTCCAAATTCATTTAGGCTCAAATTCGGCCTCAACCCTTATGGTGTCAAGCCTTTGACTTAACCTTATCTCATCTCTTTTAGTCTGTCATTGCACATGGCAAGAATTGATCCCTTTTATGTGCCCATAATATATTTAATAGGTAGGTATAATTGTAAAAAATTAGGAAAATGTTAACATATGAACATGTATAGAAAACAATTTCTTGTGGGGAACCTCATCCAGCCCTGTTTCCCATCACATTGTCATTTCTATTATGTTTCTCAATTCTGGTAGCATAGTCACAGAATTACTTGTATAGGAAAGCTTTGCTTCCCATTGCAATCTTTCAACTTAAGCATGACGAATGGGATGCTAAACCTTTGTACGTTGATTTCTTCAGCACTAAGGATTTTAACTCCACAAGTGGGAGACATATGCAGCCTAAAGATTTTAATTCCATGATAAGGGGGCATAAATTTCAAAACCTTAGGCCTATTGCGCAAGCATGAATCCCATAATCATAGGCAGTGATTACTATTTACAGCTGTTGAAAAATATGTAGACAACATGCAATATTTATGATGTTCAATTTTTAAAAATGCACCTTGTAGGTGTAGAAGCGTAATCATAAATTTCCAGGAAATACTATTCAGTAAAAAGCCAACAATAAAAGTAAAACAACTGTGCAGAAGGTGTACAGTTACATGACAGATCCAATTTTCACTTGCAAACAAAAAGAAACAAACAATAAACATTCCAAAATGTGTACTTTTGCTACACCTATACAAGACTACAACATAGTGGAAGTCCTTGCCCATTATATTTTTGCCAACAGTTCCAACAAATGTGTGCACCTGCAATTAATCCAGGCAAGGCCTGGAGTAACTTGCTTATGAGGATATCACATAAATCTGATATATATTGTATAAGGAATAGTTTAATCCCCATAGGAGCTTTGATAGCTATAACATATGATCAATGAGAGAAATTTAGCTTAAGAGGTGCACTTTCTGAGACTTCTAAACTCCTAAAGCTTGAGCATCCACATAGTATCCATGGAAATATGTTTGTAAGACTACTGTATTACAACTGGAACGAGTTCATAGCGAAAAGTTAGAAAGGAACTTAAGATGCATACTCACCACTTGTCTTCATCAATTTGTGGAGATGAACATCTTTAGTAGCCATATGTTGAGATAAATGACTTTAATTGGGTTTAATTTTTAAGAACATAAATTTTCATAAGTTAGGGGCCATTAATATTCTTTTCATGCTGAGAAATATTTATTATTTATGGACTTAAAAGGAGAATAATCGGAAGGAATTTTACAAGGATGTTCAACGCCCACAAAGCAAATTAATCATACTCAGAGTGTGCCTACAATGCAGACTAATCACAAAGTTATTAAATCACCAAATGGTTGTTTTCCCTCCAGATTAACTACAGAAGCATACAATACTAGCACAACTACTATCTGAAGAAGCAATGGTGCATACATCACAGAGTAATAAAAAATTAAAAATAGAAGATCGGAGTACTAGAAAATAACCAAACATTGTAGTTATATAATCTACAAAAGATTCCCTGTATCTGTCATACAGTTGCTGCGAATAAATCCTGGGGAGACTTCTGCATACACATGTTATATAGAGTCATGTATATGCAGTTAAGAATATCAATAGCTATGTCTTGTAGCCATGATATTTCAACAGTCCATGTGAATGATTGAAATGCTTCTAGTAATAACTGTGTAAATGTTTTTATTTTCGCATCAATAATAAAATTGTGTACACAATTTCCATAAAAATACAGTAAGAAAAAAATCCAATAAATATGGAAACCAGTGACTGAAAAATCTAATAACAAATAGTCTTGAAATTGAAAAAAATAAATTTAATAAAGGAAAAAAATTTACCTCTTGAGATAACTTTCTTGCCTAACATTCTTACTCGTGCTTCTACTTTACACTAAACACAATAAAGAATATATTGGATAAATATGGAAACCAGAGACTGAAAAAGCCAATAAAAAATAGATTTCAAATAAAAAAATGAATTTAATAAGGAAAGAAATTTACCTCTTCTCATATATAACTTCATTGCTAATTTGCAAAGTCAGTTTTGCTTTACACTAAACACAATAAAGAATATATTGGATAAATATTCTTGCTGGTGCTTCTACTTTACACTAAACACAAAAATAGATTCAAGAAAAAATTGCAGAAATTTACCTCTTCTGATATAACTATATTGCCTAATATACTTACTGGTGCTTCTACTTTACACTAAACACAATAAAGAATTGAATAAATATGGAAACCAGAGACTGAAAAAGCTAATAAAAATAGATTTCAATTCAAAAAATAAATTTAATAAGGAAAGAAATTTACCTCTTCTCATATAACTTTATTGCGAATTCTGATGGATCTTCACAAAGGCAGTTTTGCTTTACACTAAACATAGCAAAGAATATATCATATACCCAATAAATATGAAAACATGTGATTGAAAAAACCAACAAGAAATCTCATTTGAAATTCTAATATAAGAAAAATAATAATTTACCTCTGTTGAACGAGATCTATGAAAAGCTGAGAAAGATCCCACAAATGACTCTGGTTTAAGGACACTATGTGTACTGCTAGACAATCATTTTCTTAAAGGTCCCACAAGCGACATTTTCTTGGAAGAGCTCATCTCTCCTATAGAATACTCCAGCCCGAGCTTAACATTCAGTTCAGAAATAGGCTTCCAAATTTGTGGAGAAGCCTCGGGGGGATTCGAACATGTGCAAACTGACGGCTTTACCACAACATCATTTTCGTACTCCATTTCAGCTGGAGCTTCTTCAATGGCATTTTCCTGAACAAAACTAAAAACTCCCCTGCTCTGTTTCTTCCGAGAAGAAAAATACATCACAGCCCCAATTACCAAAACTTCTGCAGCCTCAAGTGCGCAATGGACTTTGTCTACACTTTGCAAGACAGTACAGGTCCTTCAAGACAATGTATACGATTCCCAGGATTCAAATCCACGTCTTCAGATTAGTTAAAGAAGCGGAATACATGAGAGCTTCAGGGATCCAGCTAGCTGCAAAGATCACAACAAGAGAAGAGATCATGAAAAGCAGCATGACGCTCACTTTAATCATGCTCGCTTTCAAATATCTTTCGTGCGCTTTATGAAATTCAGAATACTCCCAAGACCATTGAGAATCCCCCTGGAAGATTCCAACATGACGAAATAGTGTTTTTTTACTACTTTTAGAAGATTTTCTACTTCTACTCCCTGTTCAGGGAGTGCAGTTCCCTTGCCTCCTTCAGATACACCAATCAGCGGTGCCTTGCTCTTTATCTTCAGGAGACCACATGGCTTCAGGATTCCACCCTCCAGCTTATGTTCCCGTCCAGCCAGAGATTTGATCATCTTATCACATCCTTTTTCACTTCAGAGTCTCCTACCTGCGGCACAAAGCGCCCTCTCGGTCCTCCTCCTTCTGGACACACCTAGCTTGTGAGACCTCGTAGAAATCGTAAAGATCACACTCGGCAGCAACACTCCACCACTAGTGTTACTCAGAGACGGTCCGGGGCTCCTTCTAGTCTCGGATCGTATCCTTCGGTGCTTGATTACTTTTTGCCCCAAAAGAGCCTCTAGGCGCTCTCCCTAGTTCTTCTGTTTTCTGTTTTTTTGTTATTGTTCTTTCCCAAGACACCGTTTGGTGCTCCTACTGTTGGTTGTTTTGCTTTGTATGTTCCCAGTCCCTTAGACCCTTGGTGGTCTCTTGTTGGACATTAATAATTTATCTTATCTTACTGTTGCTTTTACCACATTTTTTTTCTTTCATCACTGCTTCTTTTACCTCATTTTCTCCTTATATCCAAACTTGAGTCACGATGAGCAAGACTGCAACAAAACACCAAAGCATAGCCACATTGATCTTGTAATCGTTTCCTCCCGGGAATTTCGGTGCAAAGATTGCAACAAAGCAAAAAATCATAAACACTACTCCAGCAGTTTCATTAACTAAACTTTCTATCTCACGAAGCCTCTTCAAGCCGGTGTACCTCGTCATGAAAAGTTAAATCAATTTTTTTTCCTAAAAAGAATTGAGTTGCAGTGAAAAGTATGTTTGAAAATATGTTTAAATTGAGTTATGTAGAACATTTACTAAAAGTAAAATATTTATATTGAAAATGGATTTGAGACTGGCTCGAGATGAAGTATTTTGTACGAGAGATGAGCTCTTCTGAGAAAATGTTGCCTACAAAAACAACTTAGAGCAGAAGGAAACGATTGAAAGAGGCTTCGTGAGATAGAAGATAGTTTAGTTAATGAAACTGCCAAAGTATTGTTTATGATTTTTTGCTTTGTTGCAATCTTTGCACCGAAATTCCCCGGAGGAAACGATTACAAGATCAATGTGGCTATTTTTTGCAACAAAGCAAAAAATCATAAACAGTACTCAGGCAGTTTCGTTAACTAAACTATATTCTATCTCACGAAGCCTCTTTCAATCTTTTCCTTCTGCTCTGAGTTGTTTTTGTAGGCGACATTTTCTCATAAGAGCTCATCTCTCGTACAAAATACTCCAGCTCGAGCCAGTCCCAAATCCATTTTCAATATAAATATTTTACTTTTAGTAAATGTTCTACGTTACTCAATTTAAACATATTTTCAAACAACATACTTTTCATAGCGAGGTACACCAGCTTGAAAAGGTTTTGTGAGATAGAAGATAGTTTAGTTAATGAAACTGCTGGAGTAGTGTTTATGATTTCTTGCTTTGTTGCAATCTTTGCACCGAAATTCCCCACAGGAAACAAGTACATGATCAATGTGGCTATGCTTTGGTGTTTTGTTGCGATCTTGGTCATTGTGAGTGGTGTTTGGATAGAAGGAGAAAATGAGGTAAAAAAAAACAGTAACGAAGAAGAAAATGTGCCAAAAGAAGAAAATTTGTTAAAAGCAGCAATAAAAAAAACTGTTTTGCCTACATAAACAATTCAGAGAAGAAGGAAATGATTGAAGAGGCTGCGTGAGATAACAGATAATTTGGTTAATAAAACTGCTAGAGTACTATTTATGATTTTTTGCTGTGTTGTAGTCTTTGCACCAAAATTCGTAAGAGAAAACAATTACAAGATCAATGTGGCTTGCTTTGGTGTTTTGTTGCAATCTTGGTCATTGACTCCGGTTTGGATAGAAGGAGAAAATGAGGTAAAAGAAGCAGTAATGAAAGAAGAAAATGCGCCAAAAGAAGCAGGAAAAGAAGAAGAAAAATTGTTAAAAGAAGCAGTAAGAAAAACCGTTTAGTTATGTTCGAATCCCAGATGATGAGATGCTACCCGTAGTTGATGGTCCGTCCTTAGGATTGGGTGGGAATAATAAGTAGTTTTTTGTTTCACTATGTCAAAGGTATAAGCCACTGCCTTATCGCTCTAACTAAAAGGAACCCTTATTCTTCATGAGTGGATCAATGGATGCTGGGATGACCAGGCAAACTTACCAAAAAGTACTATAGCAGGCTGATTAATTGGAGGCCGAGAAGGTGCACATAAAATCAATGTTACTTATCTATCAATGGATCTCATATACCAAAATAAGAAAAATGGGCTAGTTTAATATCCTAGCGAGCTAATTAATTGGACAGAAATGGTCTAAACCCTATTGCTCATCTTATGTAGGCGTGTGTATGCCAGGGGAATGGAGGGCTCTACTATTATAAAGGGGAGGCTCTTTTGAACTACATTTTATGCATATCCCTCTACTGTAGATCTACTGTTGGAAACTCCTATTTTCCCTGTCTACTCTCTATATGGGCAACCTTAGCATTTATTCTTCTTATAGAGGTAGCAATGAAGAGTACTATAAATAAAATAATAAAATATTTATATTGAAATAGATTTGGGACTGGCTCTCGATCATGATATATGTGTTGTTTTAATATTCTTAATCTAGCTTTTAAAAAGCAGTTTAAAAAGTTGTTTCGTCATGTTCAAAACATGACTTAATATTCAAAATCTGGCTTTTTTTTCCATTCTTTTTTAATATTCTTATCTCTTAATATAGGCTAATATTTTAAAAAAAATTGTTTTGTCATGTTCAAAACATGACTTAATATTCAAAATCTGCCTTTTTTTTCCATTCTTTTTTAATATTCTTATCTCTTAATATAGGCTAATATTTTAAAAAAAATGTTTCGTCATGTTTAAAACATGACTTAATATTCAGAATCTGGCTTTTTCCTTATACTTTTTTAATATTCTTATCTCTTAATATAAGCTAATGTTTTATATTAGTTGTGTATAAATTTTTCTTTGGTGTAATAAAGGAAAGGGTTAAACATGTCATATTATTGGTATAGTATTTGTAGTTATAGAATTTAGTATAGAAATATATTTATACTATTTTCTTCATATTTTTTCTTCATGAATTAAATGGTATCTCATGATATGATATAACATATATTTTTATAAGAGTAAGAAATAACATATAAAATGAATACTACTAAAAAATTTCTTGAATATATTGTTTCTTAAAATAATAAAATTGGTGGTTTTGATTAGTTATAGGGTCTTTCCTTTATTGTAATATAACTAACAAGCAAAGAAAACTTTGAGTAGTTTTGATTTAAAGTAAGAGGATTATTAATTTAAATCTTACGAGACACGTTAATCATCAATCTAATATTGGTCATGTGTAATGGATTTGTTTGTGTTTGTTTTCTTCAAAATCTTTTGTTTGTCTAATAATGGTAGCTAGAGAATATAATAAAGTCCTGGCCACGAGGTATCTTCATTAACTGTGATAAACAAAGATTTCCTACTTTCTAGGCCTTTAAATGTCCAACAAAAATCGAATCCAAAGAAAACCCTAGGGAAAGTTTCTTGCCAAAATAACAAAAAACATCAAATTTCTTGACCAATAATAGAAACTCTAACATACATAAATTCCATTCTGACAAATATTGGCAAGAAACACATTAAAAAGGGCCTAATGCTAAGAGTTTTACTAAATCCAAAAATTGCAGAAATTATACCATATAAGCCCCTCAAATGCCCACCATTTGTTGATAAGAAAAAAAAAACCAAAATAACCCTTAGAGCCCTCATTACTTCTAAATACATGTACATACAACAAGCTAGTTTAATGATCATCTTCAAAATTTTGGATTATGTAATTGTTTAAAATTGTAGCCCACTCTATTTACATAGTTATTATGTTCAAAGAAAGCATAACTCATTCATTGCCCACAATCTCTTTAATAGGTTCTTCCTTAAGGAATGGGGGTCAATCTTAAAGCCAATAGAAAATATGTTGTCGATGCTTTTTGCAATTCAAGGGTTAGATGACTCCTTAGTAGACATTGGAAAATTGTTCTTCCTGATCCCCTTACCTCTAGTTTCTTATTCACTTGACCCTATTTTATAGGAGTTTCTCTCTGACGGTGTCTTTTATGAAGTAACCAATTATCTTTGGAATGAAGATCCTAAACCTTTCAATCAGACCTTTTGCCTGAAAATTTCCCTACAACACAATCACTTTGTTGAGGGTGCATAGTGAATGACTCTAGGGTAGTACTTGGTTGTCTAAGTTTTGAAGCCTTTTTCAGAGAGTTCTTGTTACTAATGGTGTGAAACTTTTGCATGGCTTTGGGTATTCTTGGCTTACCAACGTGCACAAATACGGTCTTCATATTCTCTTTCTTATTCCAATTTTCATCCTCAGTGTGATGGACTACTTCTATGTCTTTGTTTTTTGAATTGTTCTTCCTTTTCAAACCATTAAAAGAGACCTCATGATTACTACTCTCACAATCAGTAGCCTAAATTGCAAAATATGCTATATATAAAGTTTCAAAACAAATACGAAAAATTATTTTGAGTTTTGTAGTTTTGCATTGTGTTCCTATGTAATGATAACATATCATCTTTAAGCATTTTTTTAAGTTCTACATGTTCCTCTATAATGAGAACATGTTTTCCTTTATGATTAGAATGACCTTGGTTATTTTTTGCCGAAAACAATACACAAAATGAAGAAGCCTTATTAAAAAAATAAAGAAAGCCAAAGCAAGGTTATATCAGAAAAGATAAGCCATAATTGTCTTCCCATAGTGTAATTTGTATTATATGTTGAAATTAAGTTGACAAAATGAAGAAAACCAAAAAATATTGTTTCGTGAAAGAAAATCCAGATACATTTTCTTCCCAAAAGAAATTTTCAAAAAGTCATGTGTTATTGCTAAACATTAAATTTATTAGATAGACTGGTAAATTGTGTTATGTATCCTTCACATTCAACATGTGATGCAAATTTTTGCCTTGAAAAGCTATGCACCATGGTATGATGGTAGGTTTGCCCTGGATAGTAAACTATATTTGGAAAGTTTGGATGGTAGACACCATCACAGAAGGTTTGAGTCTCCAATGCCAAGGCTAAATACTGCCCATTAATTGTACCTCCTTTTTCCAACAATTTTGTTCATCATATTGGAACTATAAAGTTGCAAGCATAAGTAACAAAATACATTAAGATCACCAGGGAATCCTATAAACCAAAATCCAATATGATTTATATTCAAAATGTAGAACTTCCTATGGAAAAAGAAAGCAACTTTCATGTATCATGCATGACCAATACTTCTCTAAAGCTTCCAATGCCAAGGTTGAATATTGCCCATAAATTGCACATCCTTTTCCAATGCCAAGGTTGAATATTGCCCATAAAATTACAAGCACAAGTAACAAATACATCAAGATCACCAAGGAATCCTATCAACCAAAATACAATGGAGTTTACATTCAAAATGTAGAACTTCTTGTAGAAAAGAAAAACCAACTTTCTTGTAGTGCATTACGTCTCCTTGGTCTCCTTGAATGGCTCTGCAACCACCACTTTCTCTTAACAACCTCCATCAATGCTACTTCGACTCTGCAAAATGCACATTATGTTCTAGCGAACCAAGTGCATTTTGGAAGAGTGGAAGAGAAAAAAGGGGAGTGATCTTGTGCCACTAATAGAAAAGTAAAGATTCAACTATTTGTTTCTTTTTACAAATCCCACAAGGAACAAATCACCATTCAAAAGTTAAGAATAGTATGAAAACCCATGAGGAATAGAAAGGGGCACAAAGTTCTACATAATATATAGAGAATATATGAAAAGATTTAAGATGAGATCTAAGAATGACATAAGATCCCAAGAAGCATCCAAAAATTCAAAGTTCTAAACAAATCTTCTTCTTAGTTCAAAGATGAGCCCAAAGTCCCATGTGGGCATTCCTTGTACAATGATGTGCCCCTTTGGAACAAGATATTAATATAATATTTCTTTTAACAATAAATAGGTGAAACCAATAATTCAGCTTCCCAATAATTGTTTTTCATCTTTGAACTTTACAACGTATTCAATTACAAAATCTCCAAAGAAATTGTACATTTAATAACCCATTAAAACATTTTATGTGTGAAATCCATAGGTTAAATTTTCTAAGACATTACATGTGTATTGGTTGTAGGTGAGTATTCTTGTAAAGCATTTTGTGAAACAACTTACTTGTTATTTGCCTTACTAAATGTATTTGTAAAACAATTTATATTATTTTCAATCATGTGTACTATATGTTAGAATATGTCAGGAAGTGTTGGCATTGATGTCAAAACCTCTTACCAACAGTCTGGGTGTTTCGGTTGGTGTTGGGCATGTCCTGTTAGCTATCGATGGTGTAACAAGAGTTTTTGGTGATACATATAGAATGAAGACATCTTAGGTTTCTTGGTCCATCAGAGGTGGATGAGTGTATCGGCCACAAGCACATTCGAGCTTAAATCCTATCGGTGGTAATGACTATTTTGTGTATCCATCTTTTGGTCTTGGTTGTGGCATTTAGATGGCTTCAGTAAATGCAATGTGTATTGTAATACCTTAAGTCTAACCTATCTATGGATCACATTGTAGCGTGTTATGTTCTCTTATGTATGTCCTAGATCTAGGATCAATGTTATGAATTAAATGTAAATGTAATATGTGTTGCATTGATGATATCACACGCTTGGTGTATAGCCGACATATGTAAGATCAGATACTGGTATAAATAAAGAAGAAACTTTTGTATTTGGAGTGTGTGTGTATTTATGTGTGGCTTATGTGTGGAGTATATGCAAAGCGACTATGTAATCATGGGAAGGAGAACCATGTTTGTGCAGAGCAGTTTGTAGATCTTAGAGGTGGATTATATTCCTTTTCATATCTTCTGATAGTAAGCGCTTGTATATCGACAATGAGCCCCTATGCATTGGTAGTGAGCCTCTTTATCAACAATGAGTCGATCGACAGTGAGCCTTTGTATCAAATCACCTTTTGATGTCACCTTAATAGGTGTTTTTACATTTCATGAGAATTATCTTCTCTGTGGTTTTACCTAACTTGGGTTTTCTATGTAAAATCTGTGGTTCTCTATTTCAGTGTTCTTGTGTATTTCATGTTTATATTTTATGTGGATGTTTAATGTGCTAAACCAACAAATCTTAAGTTGTTATTGGAACTATTTAAGTGTTAACTGAGAGAGAAATTTTTATAAATTTGTGTGGGAATAATTGATTCACCCTCCTCTTAGTTATTTGGCCTGTTCAACAATTGGTATCAGAGATTGGTCCCTTGCAGATAGAGATTAACCACTTGAGGGAGATCTTGTAAGTTTGAACAGATGGAAGAGGGTTTCTACTCTGAAGAAGATTGGAAGATCATGTTGAGTGATATTGAAGGATTGAATCAGAAAATGAAGAACTAAAGGAACACCTGATGGAGCAAACACTTGCATTGTTAAATTAAGAGATCAGATTAATAAATTCAAATCAAGGCACACAAAAGTTAGTCAAGAGTTAAAAGAATCAAAGAACAAAATTGCAGAACTAGAACAAGAACTATCAAAACTAAAAGAATCAAGAGATAACTATGCAAATTTGATTCTGGAGATAAAAGCATATGATGAACAAATTCATAGAGAAGATCTCATTGGATCTGTATCGAGGTACAAATCAAATAATTCTTGGATAACAAGGTTTGAACTAGAAAAGGCATTGGAGGAATGGAAACTGACTAAAATTTTTTTTAAGGAAATGACCAGGAAGAGTACATAGAAGAATGCAAAGCTAGAAATTACATGATTCATCGGTGAAAACACTAAACATAATGACAAAGGAAAATCAACGATGATTGAGGAAGGAGCAAAAGTTGAGGCAACAAGTAATAATTAGAACACACCTGCAAAGAGGTTACCAGTGAGACAACTGGATGATCAAAGGTATATATCGTTTAATGGTTGTTGTTACATTTGCAAAAAAAAATTTCATAAAGCAATAGATTTTTAGATGAGAAGAATTCAAACAACACAATGCAATAAATTTCATAAATTTGGTCATGAGGAGAATGAGTGCAAAAGTCAAGTTTCTAATCAGGAAAAGGAGAATATTATGAATATAAATTTTCATGGAAATTGTTGTTTGTAATAACTTTGGTCATAAAGCAAGTCAATGCAAAGCTAAATCATTGATATCCAGAAAAAGGAATGAAAATTGTTTCAAGTATGGGGTCTAGAAAGTACATGATTCATCGGTGAAAGCTCCAAATGGATTGACAAAAGAAAAGCAATGATGATTGAGGAAGATGCAAAAGTTGAGGCAACAAGTAATAATCAACACACCTGCAAAGAGGTTCTGATTAATTAAAAACAAGTTCTACGAGGACCCAAAACCTTTACAAGAGTTTTACAAATATTCAATAAAGTTCAACAAAATTTGTGCCATAGCACCTAGTAAGCAAAGAACAACAGCAAACAAGCTAACAACCTAACCAAAAAGTTCCACAGATACACAATAAGGATAGGGACAACAAAAACAAAAAGGATAGAAATCAATAAAAGACAGCTACATGCCCTCCACCATTTCCTGGGCCAGAACGACCATAATCTGCATCTAGTTTACCGATTTCTTAAGGTCTTCAGTTTCCTTGTCCGCCTTTGGACTCATCTTCTTTGTGCTTGCCCTTGTGCGAGTTCCCAGTCCTGTGATCTCCTTCCCCTTTCTACAATCCTTTTCCCCTTTGTCCTGATCTAGCTTGTCCAACAGGATTTGTGCATGTCTTGTATAGGCCTTTAGGCTCACCAAGCATTGCTCCACAATTTTCTTGACTGTTTCCTCCAGTTTTTCCACCTTTATGTTCAATTTTTTGATTTTCCTTGCGTTGTCCTCATCCTCTGCCCTGTCAATGATATCCTTCAACTTTTTCTCCATTCTGCCCACTTTGTTCACAAATTCCACCTGGGCTTCTGAGTTCCCAACAGCCTCTTTCATTTCATCCAGGCAATCAGCCACTGGTTTCTCTCCAATACCTATGCTTTTTAAGATATTAATCGCGGCCCTCATTACTTCAATTTGTTTTTTCATATTAGCATTGTCTTCAATCAAATTACTCACCATACCCGTGAAATCTGCAATGCAGACCTTTCTTTGCTTGATATCATCAGGCATATGATAATTGTCTGTTTCCTCATTTTCATTGTAATTTGTTTCCTCATGCCCCATTTTCTCTTTCTCTGTTCATTTTTCCAGATTTTCCTTCACCTTTTTCTCCTCCTTTTTCTCATTGGTTTCCGTATTCCCCTTTTGGTTTTGGTTCTCTTCATTTTTCATATTTTTTGTCCTCCCTATCTCCACCTCTTTCATCCTCCCTGGGGTTCTTCTTAGCATCCCGCTTTTTCTCCATCATGTATTCCTCATCCGAGGAAAAGACAATTCTCCTCTTGCTGGGTTTTTTATCTTTTTGACTAGTCTTGTTCCTTTCCATACCTTCTCCCCATTTTCTTTTTTTAGTGTCTTTTTTTTCCTCCTTCTCTTCCTCCTCAGAATCCTTCTCTGTTTCAGATTCTTCCACCACAGTCTTTTTCTTATTCAACTTTTTACCTTTTTTCTTTCTCATTTTGCTTTCCTCCAATTTATCATCATCTGTTTCCTTATCTATATCATTTCCCTCAAAGAAGGGATTCTTCTGGCTCTTCTTAGACGAGGACCCCTTCTTCATTGTGTTTTTGGGGGTTTTGTATCCCTTGGACTCCTCTTCATCTTCTGTTTCTTCCTCATACCTGCAAAGAGGTTACCAGTGAGACAACTGAATGATTAAAGGTATATATCTTTTAACAGTTGTTGTTTCATTTGCAAAAAGATTGGTCATAAAGTAACAGATTGTTAGATGAGAAGAATTCAAAGAACACAATGCAATTATGCAAAAGTTGAGGCAATAAGTAATAATCAGAACACACCTGCAAAGAGGTTACCAGTGAGACAACCGAATTATCAAAGGTATATATCTTTTAATAGTTGTTGTTACATTTGCAAAATTTTTGGTCATAAAGCAAGAGATTGTCAAATGAGAAGAATTCAAAGAACACAATGCAATAAATTTCATAAATTTGGTCATGAGGACAATGAGTCTAAAAGTCAAGTTTCTAATTAGGAAAAGAAGAATATTATGAATAGAATTTTTCATCGAAATTGTTGTGTGTCATAACTTTGGTCATAAAGAAAGTCAATGAAAAGCTAAATCATTGATATCTATAAAAAGGAATGAAAAGTGTTTCAAGTATGGACAAACATGTCACTATGCTAAATCATGCAGATCCGATAAAACACGAACAAATACTGGATGTGATAATCATGTTGTAGAATCTAGTGGATCTTAGAAACAAAGTATGGAATGGAGAAATAAATCTGGTGGTAAAAAAATTTTGGTGGTACCAGATCTTGGTGTCGGTCCTACCGATAAGTGAGCAGAGAGTTGTGGCTCAGGGGGAGTATCAAGCAAATTGAATCTTACACCTCCCCTATTCCAGAGTGGTATCAGTTGCAACTAGGTTGTTCCTGAGGGAAAAGAAAAAAAGCATTAATGATGACAAGATAGTTTTTGAATGATTGACAAGAAAAGAACATTAATTTTGTCAACAATAATCAATTTGAATGGATTTGTTAGTTTTGTGGGTCTTTAAAAGATTTGGTTCAGTTGTTACTGTAGCACAAAGGCTATTCATTTGAAGAGTTGTAAAGCACTTGAGCGTAAGGACCTTGTGAATAATCATAACACCTAAATCAATTGCTCAGGTAGTACGAAAAGGAAAAGGGAGAAAAACATAGAGTTGAAAGAATTTAATTAGGAACCGATAAAGTAGTTGGAGATTGGATTACTAGAAGAAGGAATACAGAAAGTTAGATAGCTAGGGCTTGACATTTGGTGAGAATTCTCATCGTGTGATAACAAGGAGTTCATCCTGTTCATACTGAAGCATTTTCAAATTGAAACATTGATGTTGGATAGACCATGCATCATAATGAAATAAGTAATCAAAGCAATTACTAGTCTATGTAGTGTCGGAGAAGTTCCTTCAAATAAGTTGGTCAGTTATGAAGAGGTGGAAACCCTAATGGTAATTGAAAGAGATCAATGCACATTCACAATTCATTTTATTGAGGATCCTATTGTAAGGTATGTTGCACATGACATGTCTTACAAGATTCAATTTCATAATCGTGACAGTTCTACGTCTACCATAGCTGGGTACATGACATGAAAGATGTTGCATGAGGATGTTGACATGGATTTGTGCAAAATGTTGTTAGACAACTTGTTGTTGAATGTAAAGATGACAATACAGGGTAACTATGGTTTCTGTTTTGGATCATTTGTTATGTGTTTGGTATTTTACTTCATGGGCTCTTTACCTGACAAAGAAAATATTGTATGGAGAATCGACATCCCTGTCAGAAGAAAAATTTACAGGTACCTGGAAGAGTTGGAAAAGAAAATAGATGTCTTCAAAGCATAATTCTTATCTCTTCAAGAGAAGCTAGGTAATGGTTTGGTTGTCACTGGTGTTGTACTGAAAAGACAATTTCATGAAGGTTTCTCTCCAAAAGAGAAAAATATGGAATTGGTCATTGATGGTGTAAAGGAGAAAATGATGTTAATATAATAAGAGTTTTTTGATACTCAAATCACTTATCACCTTACATTTAATGTTTAGAGTGGAGGGATAAATTAGATATTCCCCTTTATTCTCAAATGCACAAAGGATGGATCCAAATTGATCAACCCAAAAAGGATCAATACATAAATGAATCAATCTATTGGAAATAAGAATAAAGAAGGAGATCCTAGGTTTCCCTCTTAAAATGTGTTTTGAAATGAATGTAAATGTGTGATAGATTTAGAATGATTAAACATTTGAATTGAAATAGATAGGATAAATGCACTAACCTTGAAATATTTCAGATCAAATAATGTTGTTTTCGGAGGTCTCTACTCTGTTTCAAGAAAATCTAAAGTATGATCCGAAACCAGAATGCAGAGACGAACAAAACCCAGAAATATTTTTCTGATCTGACATCGTCTTGATAAAAAGCTTGACCTTGACCCAAAAATGTCACCCCTAACCCACAAATGTCACCCCTGACCCACAAATGTCGACCTTGACCTGCACAGGTCCGACAGAAAATCTGTTCATGGATCCCAATAGTTCGCTGAAAAGGGTATCCAGATCTGAGTTCAAATCCGTAGCCCTGAACCTGTACCTGCAAGAAAAAGAGGTTTGTTTGTTGGGGGGGAGGGGTTTTCCTTAGTCAAACCTCAATTTAGGAATTAACCTTGAAATCAATAATTGAAATAAGAATGCTAGCAAGTAGTAGAATTGAATCTAACAATGAAGCTATGATATTGAATAGATATGCAATTGTAATTCAAATGTAAGCAAGTATGTAAGTATGAAAGCATGGACTTTAGAAACCATAAACCTCCATGATTGCATGCTTGAAATCCACCTTGAAGAGATGATGAAAGAGTCTTGAGGATGCACAAAGGATTTTGAAGGAAGATCACACTATCATGATGGCTAGATCTTGGGTTTGAATGATAAATCTTGAAGGCTTGAACCAAATCCCTTCAAAGGCTTGAAAGCTTGAATCCTTGATCTTCAATGGAGAACTTGAATGCTTGAGAGGAATACTTGAACACCTTGAGATCTTGAAAACATGTAGAACAATGGATGCTTGAACTTTTTGCTTGATGATGCTTAGAATCTATCGCTTAGAGAAAATGAGAGAGAAAGCTTCATTTTATATGTAACTAGGGCACAATCTTCTAAGGAGGCCGACATAGGAGAATTAAATTACCATTAAATCCTTTACCCCTAGGAGAGGACCTAAGTTAAATATAATTTAGTAATCGCCGATTCAAAACCCGAAACAGCCGACCCGGAAGCGGGAAATAACTATTTGCAAAGACCAACATCTGGAAACTGTGGGACCCTGAGATTTGAACCCTGGGTCAAGGTTGAGGTCAACCTTGACCTAGGTTAGGGTCGAGGTCAACCTTGACCTAGGTTAGGGTTGAGGTCAACATAGACCCAAAAGGTCGACCCTGACCCTGAGGTCAAAGACCTCAGATCTATAGTCCAAGATGCAAAAAATTGGATGGAAAGAAGTGGAAAGAGAGGCAGAACAAGAGGAAAGCTAGGTCAAAGTAAGGAACCATTCAAGGTGCTTGATATGACCCCAAACCACCTACTCGGAAGGCTAAACCAGTCTACCATGGAAGTGCTTCCAATTTTTTATTATACATTTAGCCCCCACTTTAGCGGGAGTATAGAAATCGAACATGCTCACGGTAAAGTTAGAAGAAAAAGATCTTGGTGGATTGCAACAAGGTAGAATAACACCAAGTCAAGGACATGAGTCCCTAGACCAAGGATTCTAACTCAACATACATACATAAAGATATGAAAGTAAAGAGAAATCAATCATAGAAAACATACATGACTACATAACCAAGACCAAAGCAACACTATAGATAACATAGCTTCATGATCTAATCCTACTAGCATGAAAGAAAAAAGAAAGAAAATAAAAAGTGATTACCTCACCTAGTAAGATGCCCACCTTACCATGAATTACCAAGGAGGGAGAGCCCAACAGGTTCACCCACAAACTGTGCTTGTAATTGTAAATGCATCTTCTGACGGCTTTTAAAATATCCATAGATCCACATTCTTGTATCACTATGGAATATAAAATGCGTGTCCATTCAGGATTTAGCAACTTATGTGCGTTACCTTTCAAGGATTTAGCATATTGTAAAATAAAAGGGTCTGTATCTCTTAAGGATTTAGCAACTTATGTGTGTTACCTTCTGAGGATTTAGCAAAAATAAAAGTAAAAATGCGTGTCCCTTCAGGATT
This sequence comes from Thuja plicata, assembly GCA_018584345.1. Lineage (NCBI taxonomy): Eukaryota > Viridiplantae > Streptophyta > Pinopsida > Cupressales > Cupressaceae > Thuja > Thuja plicata. The sequence continues at coordinate 187,869 of MU226378.1, read as the reverse complement.
TAGCAACTTATGTGCGTTACCTTTCGAGGATTTAGCGAAAATAAAAATAAAAATGCGTGTCCCTTTAGGATTTAGCAACTTATGTGCATTACCTTCTGAGGATTTAGCATGCTATAAAATGTAAACTAATATAAACTATAGTACAAGGGAGACCCTATATATGCCCCCCTCCTTATCATGACTACCCACTAGGCAGGATAAGGAAGAGAAAAGAGGATACCTACTTCACAAGGTAAGGAGATATCCAGCTTAACAACA
>MU226378.1:165767-177622 GCA_018584345.1 Thuja plicata | reverse complement strand
GCGGGTTCACCAAAATGTAAAGGAAGAAAAATTGATTAGATTGTTGTTATATTAGGTGTGTTGTATTTCCTTAACCTTTACATTTAATTGTAATTGATGGATGTGATATTGTAATGTGATTAAGCATATAGGGGGAAGGAAGATAAGATGTTCCTCTTTTATCCCCAAATGTACAAATGAAAGATCCAAATTGATTAACCCTAAAGTAGGATCAATGCACAAATGAATCAACCATTTGGAAATGAGAGTAAGGAAGAAGATCTTAAATTTTGTTTTATGATTAAGGAGATATGATATACAACAGTAATTGAAAAAGAATGAGAGGAAGTACCAACCTTAAAGAATTGTAGATCAAAGAATGTTGTTTTCTAAGGTTTGTACTCTGTTTCTGGAAAATCTGAAGTATGACCCGGAACCGGAACACAAAGACGAACAAAACCCATAAGTATTTTTCCGATCCGACACCATCTTATGAAAAAGATTGACCTTGACCCAATAATCTCACCCCTGACCCAATAATCTCGACCCTGACCTACACAGGTCCGACAGAAAATATGTTCGCAGATCTCGATAGTTCACTGAAAAGGGTATCCAGATCTGAGTTCAAATCTTCAATCCTGAACCTACACCTGCAAGAAAAAGAGATTTGTTTGTTGGGGGGACGGGTTTGCCTTGGTCAAACCCCGGTTTTGGAATTAACCTCAAATATATAATTGAAATTGTAGAAATAAACAAAGTAAATGCATAAATTCACCTTGCTTGTAAAAGTCCTTGTGGAGGATTTGAATCCTTGAATCCACAAGTATGTATGCACCAATGGATCTAGAATTTAGAATGTAGGATGTCTTCAATCAATTTCTTGTAGATCTCCAACACCAAATCTTGAATGGGTTCTTGAGTATGAAGAGGATTGGAAGAAGATGGATGGAGAGATCACCAAAAATGGCACTATGTAGCTTGAATCCTTCAGTGGCCTCCCATGGATCTCTTTGACGAATGCTTGAATGCTTGATGATGGATGAATCTTTGCTTCAAATATTGCTTGATTTCTTGCTTGAACTTCACTTGATAATGCTTAGGCTTCAATAGAGGAGAAAGCTTCCTTTTATATGAAATTAGGGCACAATCTTCTAAGGAGGCCAACATAGGAGAATTAAATTCCCATTAAAGTCTTTACCCCTATGAAAGGACCTATGTTAAATATAATTTAGGAATCATCGCTTCGGAACCCGAAACAGCTGACCCGGAAGTGGGAATTAACTTTTTCAAAGACCGACATCCAAAAACTGTGGGACCCTGAAATTTGGACCCTGGGTCAAGGTCAAGGTTGACCTTGACCTAGGTCAGGGGTGAGGTCGATATAGACCTAAAAGGTCGACCTTGAACCTGAGGTCAAAGATCTCAAATTTGCAGTCCAGAATGCCAGAAATTGGCTAGAGCGAGGTGGCAAATTGGGGCAGAACAATGGGAAAGCCAGGTCTAAATCAGGAACCCATTCAAGGCGCTTGACATGACCCCAAAACCACTTACTCAGAAGGCTAAACTAGTCTACAATGGAAGTGCTTCCATTTTCTGACTATACAGAAAATAAGCTACTACAGTTTCAATATCTGACAGTAAAGAGGAAGTTGCTAGCAGTAAGGTGAGTGCAACGGAAAGTGAAGAATAATCAGAGGCTTGATGGAAGCTAAGAAGGAAACAGAGAAACCCATGGTTTCACTGGCAAAAAGGTAAGCTATTGATACTAATGTGGTCAATTCTATGCTGAATAATAGTGAATTCAACATAATTGGTGGTTTGTGGGCTGAGTGTTCTCCATTCGAAAAAACCATTGTACTGAAGTTGCTTATAGACCATCTTATTAACAAAAGGATTGTGGTATCTAGTATATCTGGCATGTTACCTAGTGACATGGTTGTACTGGTTGAGAAGAATTTTCTATAGTTCAGTGCCGAATTTTAGACTATGGAGAAGAAAATTTCAAAAAGAAGTGTGATAGTGCTTTGGAGACATTATCCCTTCTTATCAGTAAGACAAAAGTATGTTTGGAGAAAATCTCATAGGTTTACCGATACTGTCTTTGTTGGTTTGCTCTTGTTGACAACTTCAGAGGACAGTGTGAGAAGATTGAGTTTGATCTTAATGAGCTTGGAAAAACCTATGATATGTTCAAAGATAGAAAAGACAAGCAAAGGATGAGGATAGGAGAATTGCAGGCTGAGTTGTTCTCTCAGCAAAGGCAGAGGATGACCTAATCAAGACCTTCTAGCTTGTGAAGGACATGTTGGAAGTCAAGATGCAACATATTGTCAGCATCATAACTGATACTAAGAACTTTGAGAAGAAAAATCCTACTTCTGCTTGGACAAGATCTTTTGACAAGCTGGTAGAATGTGACAGTTTGTGTGCTAGAATGGAGGCAGTGATTGTAGAATGGAAGAAAGAGTTCGATGTCTTGAAGGAGAGGTATAAAAAGGTATACATAGTCAAAATTATTGTTTTACTACATATAGGTTTACTTAATTTATGTTTGGCCCTTTTCGATTATGGAAAAAAGGGGGAGATTTTTTTATAAGGAGAAAAAAAAAAGATAGCATCTACTCAGGGTGAGTGTTTTTGGATTTTTGGCAAATAAGTTTTTCCTCTTAATTCCTTTTGTTTTCAAATTTTTGTCATCAATGCTAGAGGGGGAGATTGTTAGAATGCGAGGAAGTGATAGCATTGATTGTCATTGATATCAAAACCTCTTATCGATAGTATGGGTGTTTCGGTTGGTGTTTGGCATGTCCTATTAGCTATCAATGGTGTAACAGGAGTTGTTAGTTATACATACAAAATGAAGACATCATTGGTTTCCTGGCCCATCAGAGGTGGATCGGTGTATCGGCCACAAGCACATTCAAGTTTGAATCCTATCGATGGTAACAACTATTTTGTGTATCCATCTTTTGGTCTTGGTTGTGGCATTCAGATGGCTTTGGTAAATACAACATGTATTATAATATCTTAAGTCTGACCTATTTGTGGATCACATTGTAGCGTGCTATGTTCTCTTATGTATATCTTAGATCTAGGACTGATGCTATGAATTAAATATAAATGTAATATGTGTTGCATTGGTGATATCACACGCTTGGTGTATATCCGACATATGTAAGATATGATATCAATGTAAATAAAGAAGAACCTTTTGTATTTGGAGTGTGTACGTGTATGCATGTGTGGCTTATGTGTGGATTATATACAAAGTGACTACGAATTCATGTGAAGGAGATTTGTGTTTGTGCAGAGAAGTCAGTAGATCTTAGAGGTGGATTCTATTCCTTTTCATATCTTTCGATAGTAAGCCCTTCTGTATCAACAATGAGCCCTTGTGTATTGGTAGTGAGCCCCTTTTTCGACAGTGAGCATTTCTGGCAGTGAGCCTTTGTATCAAATCAGCTTTCAGTGTCACCTTAATAGTTGTTTTTGCATTTCATAAGAATTATATTCTCCATGGTTTTACCCAACTTGGGGTTTCCACGTAAAATCCAGTGCTCTTTGTTTCAGTGTTCCTACGCATTTCATTTTATATTTTCTTTGGATGTTTAATGTGCAAAACCGACAAATCTTAAGTTGTTATTGGAACTATTTAAGTGTTAACCGACAAATCTTAAGTTGTTATTGAAACTATTTAAGTGTTAACCGACAAAGAGAAAGTTTTATGAAGTTGTGTGGGAATAACTGATTCACCCCCTTCTCAGTTATTCAACATGTTTAACACTATGTACAATATTTTTTCCCTTTTAGGGGAAGAACACGAGTACTCACATGCCCTAACTTCACACACTTGTAGAGCATAAACTATACATCAAGTTTCAACTATTTTTTTGTTTTCTTCATAAGGGAGTTGACATCTTAAAAAATATTTCTTGTCTTTTTTGTATTAATGAAACTCCCTATAGAGATCGTGAAGCGTCAAAGGGTCAAAAAGTGGCCATTTCAAAGTGTCACCCGATACTAACTCAAAGATGCACCAATAGCCATTCACTAAAAAATGACGATACTTGTGGACAAATTTCTCAGTAGTTATGCACAAGTGGGCCAATTACCAACCAAAAAAGCTAAAAAATAATTGGCTATTGGGACATGTGTTATAATTTGTTGGGATCCATTAAAAATTAGTAATTAGGGGGACAACTCGTGTGCAGTTATTGCAACACGTTCAATTACCAATGCTCTTCCCCTAGTTACAAATCTAAAAAACCATTTAAGTGAGTACATATTTCACCAATGCAATCAATAGAATTAACTTATTCCATCACACTTTACACAATGTACATGTTCCCTTTTGTACTTCTATTACTCTACAAGCTCACTCACCAATACAAACAGTGAAATGGTAAATATAAGAGGCATGAAATATCAAGAATTATTTTAGAAAATAATATGGGTTATTGAAATTAAAAAACTCTTTTCTAAAACTAAATACTTTGGGTCAATCTTGAGCATAAGATGGCACAATCGAAATCTCTCAAGCCTAACATCTAAATAAATAAAAAATCCTATAATGGAAAATAGATAAGTAAAGGAATTCCTTTTAATGTGCATTCAATAGTCAGATCAAGAATTTTCCTATTCCCCAAAAATATACAATTTATCAACAATTGAGCGTCAAACAAAAATCATTACATATATTCAATTTCCAAGCATATTTTCCAATCTCTACCACTTGTTTCACCTGATACCTGTAGTAGTAATTCTCAAGTGCAATGACATGATTCACCAGAAGTCAAGTTAAGATCACTATAGAGTTTGTTTCTTGAGCATTTGCACCATCACCTTTTCCGAAACCCTGCAATACACTTATGAACTTTAAGAATATCATGCATTACGTTCCTCTCTTCTAGTAATTAGAACCTGGAAAAATGACATAAAACCATGAGAAAATCCGACAATCAAACCATATTGAAAGTTAATTTTATGGATTAAAAAAAATGTATAGAAATCTCTTAAACACTTGAATTTAGCTTTGAAATCATCTCCTTTAGTAATTTGAAAATAGTCAAATACCAAATCCACTTCAATTGGCCAAAATACATAGGTCAAAAATATATAAACAAAATTAAATAAATAAGTTCCTCATATCAGATAAGGAAACAAAGAGAACTCATATCCACTCAATTGGTCAACACAATAACGTCAAAAATAATTTTAGAAGAAATGCATTCAACTTTGTGTAAAAATGTGCATGTGGTATTTAAAAACCGTCAAACATTATGCTTGTAGATCGAGAAGCAACATTCATCATTTTATTGTAACCCTTTATGCATACAGATAAGGTAATTTAATCATTATCTTTATATACAGCTAATTTACGAGGGAGTGGAAAAGTTAAAAAGAAAAGAAAAATTGATGTTTATCTTTTTAGTGTTAATAATAGCATATATATATATATATACTCACAACTCGATCAAAGGTTCCCTCAATGTCGTTGAGGATCTTAATACAAGCCCTGGTGTGCTCGCACATTTCTTGATGAGCTCGCCCTTGCTGTCCATGATAGCACCTGCCTTCTGCACGGGAATGATGAGCTTGAATAGCCCTTAAATTAGCTATTGTTCCATAATTTTTCTTGAAGTAACTTGAAGCATTCTTTAGGTAATGTTTATTAGGTAACCATTTTTCCAAGTAAATAGTGTTCAAAGGAAAATTTTATCCATTGTTCAACCCATTCTCTCCCTCCGCAGCCATTTCTTCTTTTGCAGGGGATGTTCTCTAGTTTTTCTAGTGTCCTCCTAGCCTGTGCAAAAATGGTGGCTTTCGAGTTGGGCATGGACATTCATTAAAGCGTAATGAAGGTAGAAGCACAAACAAGGCACATGAACTATGTGACAGCTTGTCTTGAAGAGATGTCAACTTAGAAAGTGCAATGCTTGTAAGATTTGTAGAAAATGGATTTGATGAAATGGATTTAGAAACTTTCAAACAAATGGAATGGCCAAATCGTAAAGCCCATTGCAATCACTTCAATTGCACTAACATCACATGGGAATAAAATCAGAAAGAAAATATTTTATCCTCATTGCTTGATTCACTTATTCTCATATAATTTATATGATGCAATGGGCATGAAAGCAAATTATCTGATGAACCAATTTTTTTTTCTGGCATTTCGTCAAACGTTTGCATTTTGCATACATGTCTCCAAGGGTAGTTGCAACAACAACATCTAACAAAATTCCATTTTCTTCTTCTGAAGATGATTTGTCTTCTGGTTCAAGCACAAGAATCTCTCTTCTATACCATGACCTTACACTGTATTGTTGCATTACAGTTTAGTCTTACCGTTATGATTAGAAGAATACTGTGAACACTAAGCACTTCAATAAGCCTTGCTACTCTGGAGATCACTGGAACGAAGTAAATTTTTTGCTTCTTTGAATTGTGTGGGAGGGTTATGTTGAAAGACTGGGAATTTAGTCATTTTAAAGCTACACTCCTGCAATTCATTAACTTGGAACCATCTGCAAATATCTAAGTTAAATCTTGTGTGCCCTAGCGTTGAGTTTAATGGTGTCACCCTAACTTGTACTGAGTTCTATTTAGTATTTGAATTGGCGGGCAATATGCCAAGGGAAATTGGCACATTATAGGATGACTATATTTAGGCCAACCTTGGCATATCTAGAATTGCAACTGGGAAATCAACTGTAGTATTGCAGTTGCTGCAATTGGCATTCCAAGATTTTCACTGACCAGAGATTTCAAGATGTAACCAAAAGGCCTTCAATTTTGCTGCTAAAAATGCTTTCTCGTAGGTTTTGTCTATACATTGTCAAATATAGCCTTCAACTGACTTAAATCGGCTATTGTTCCACAATTTTTCTTGAAGTAACTTGAAGCATTCTTTAGTTAATGTTATTAGGTAACCATTTTTCCAAGTAAATAATGTTCTAAGGAAACATTTTACATCTACAATTCAATCTCTCTTAAGAAAACACTCTTTTTTTTTTTGGAATAACAGAATCTCTTTGATCAAATATCAAGGGTTGTTAATTCTTCAATATTTCACAAGGACTCCTGAATACGGTAGAATAAAATTATATATTGAACTTGTGCCATAGGTTGTTTCCAATCTCCCATGAATTTCTTTCTCTAAAAAAAAAATGAATATGCTTTGGCATAATTAGTTTCTTTCTCATTGGAATTGAGATAAAATTTAACTTTTCACACACCTCCCTTTCTAGAGAATGCTAAATTGTCGAAATATCTCTACAATCTATGTTGCATAAATAATTGTTGTTTTCTCAGCTTCAGAAAATGGTTAGAGGTAGGTTTTTGTGTGTGGTCTCTTGAATATTGACCAGTCAACAATCATGTTACTTGTCCAAGTTGTGTTGTGTTTTAATTCCCTGATTATGGTCTGTTATACAAAGTTGTCTATCATTTCATTTTCTTCACAAACATAATTTTAAAGATCAAATAGAAATTAAATAGCAAATTGACACATGAAGCTTTGGTCCAACAATGAAGATTTGGAAACAACAGGCATGAGGCTGGTGCAAATAAAGCATAAGGCATGAAGCTTTATGAGATTACTTTTACTGAGCGTCATCTCATAAACCTATGACAAGCTACCAAATAGGACCAAACTTTCCTACATAAGATTTTGAGGGGAAGGAACTTCATTGTAATTTCACTTTATACAAAATGTTAGATCGAGCTACCTATAACTCCATAGCCCAAATGATACAAATTCAAATAGAACAAGGGCTGCGTTGGCGCAGCTGGAGTCTCTGCCTAGTGCTTGAAGAAATAGCCCATACATTGATTTGTAAAGGCTGCAGTTGCATCAACATGTGTGTATGAAGAACAGGAGCATTGAAAACAAAGCTAATTAGCTGTCTCTTGTTTGAGTAAGAGGGAAATGTCTGAGCAAAAGCATATTTGTCACATAGTGTTCACATTGATGGAAATATTTGTCGAAGCTTAAATATTAGAGGACTGTCATGAAATGTTGGACTTGGAACTACCCTGGTAGACATGTATAGAGAATTTGATGGCATAGATAATACATCTGAACAATTTGACTATATACCTTAGAGAAATTTGGTCTCATGGGTTGTAAGTGATAGAACAGGACATGAACATCAACCAAAGCATAAATAGTAGAGGAAATGTTGTAGTTGCAACTGCTTTAGATATTTCAAAAAAATATAATCTGGGGGATAGATGCTAATACATCTATTTATGGAACTGCGTAGCTGACGGTTGAAACTTAGTATAAATTCATTCAAAGTCCCTCATGTTTCTCATAGGGTTAATTGAAAAATAGATCGATGTTATCCCAAACATATTTTTTAAAAATAATAATAATAAAATTGTAAATTATATTTTGGCTTAATGTATAATATTAGGCATTTCCTGTATTAACAGAAAAATTGTGTTAATTTTAACTATTTTGGGCATTACATAAACTACTTGTAGCTCACTACTACTTATATGACCTTTCTCTAGGTTAGATTATATTATATTTTCTCCATTGTTCCTTATTGGTATGCTAATTCATTAGCAATCCAAATGTCATTTTGAATATATTACATTTAAACTTCTTACAGATTCCTGCAAATGGTTATGGATCTTAATTACTAATTATATATGCCATAGTGCAATAGCCTGGATTTGTTTTTTTCACAGTGAGTGTTGGATTTTACACTTTCAAATATTTTAGTTCTGCAAAAATATTTTTAAAAATGGCAATTTGCAATTTTGAAACATTAAAATCATAGATTCCTGAGTTACAAAGAAGAACACAGAGATCATTTTTTTTCATATTGTGTCAAACTTAATACAAAACAATTTTCATGAAATTGATGATATGTAGCAAAACAACTACTAACGTCTTTCCTTTCCTCTTCCACAAATTCTACGGATGCATAAACATATCAATTCTGCTTATTCCAAATCACTCTCTTCTCTTTACATAGATTTTAATCTTCACGGTCTCTACGCAATTATATGAAAACTCACTTTTTTTTAGTGAAAATTCACTATATGAGCGGAATATACCATGTTTACTAATGCAAGCTAGACTATGATAGACGATAAAAATGAGAAGAAAAGAAGATACAACTTAAGCTTTAGAGAACTCTGTAACCAAATATGTAACACCAGTAGATCTGAAAAGAGACAAGAAAGAGAAGACAGCTTCTATGAACCAAGAGGCTCTTGAAACTTACAATTTTGACCGTGCAGGATTTCAATTTTATATGGTTGCTCTTTTAGTATTGCCTGTGGTGTTACCGTTTTCACGATATTAGATGACTTACAACTTATAATCTTACTATGAAAATAGAACTAGTTTCATAGCCCACAAAACTTATCTGTTACCAATCTTCTGTTTGTGGAGATTCTTCCTGCAATTCCATCTCAAAACCAATCCAACACGGAAAATATGGTTTGTTCCAATCAGATGGCTTCCTTAAATACTAAGAGAAACACACTATTTTTAATGACCAGGCAATATCCAAGAGTTAATGATCAGACAATATCCAAGAGTGTGATGTCTTTGCCAGTTATTCGAAGTGAATTATATACTACATGAGAACAACTGGAACAGCTGCAAAACTAAAAGTCTTAAAACTTGATAAAAAAATCATGGACAACAGATTTACACTTGCAACTTACAAGTATCCTCTCCCACTTGCATTTTAAGCAATGCCTGCTCCACCATTAAAATGTCTAAAAAAATAAAAATAGAGTTAGTTTTAGAAAACATGTCAAATAAAATATAAACAATATTATAATAAATAAAACCTATCAATACAAGGCAAATATGCCACAACGAGCATAAAAAAAGAGATAAATTTAGAAAACATACCCATAAAAAGAAAAGCTAGCAGTTTTTTTTTGTTTTTTTTTTCAAATTGTATAAAGCTAACAGTTTATGGTAAATCAATAAATAAAAGTGCTAATTATAAGAATCTAAACTTTATTTTGCCTATTTTTAAATCATCTGCCTGCAAGTATATATAAATTAAAAAGAGTGATTAATTTCAATCTAAATGTGTCCTGTAGGATTCAGAGGCGACTGTTAGTGAAGGGTGCACTGGGTGCAAATCAATGGACCTCCGCATAAATATCTGGATCAAATTATGTCAATTCCTGGACTGATCTTCTTCATTTCCTGGCGATGTATATCAAAATTGCAGAAATTGAGAAGAAGAAAAAATGGTGTTGTGAAGAAATTACCGCCTATGGACCTGCAGAAGAGCAAGAAGACATTAGTACTGGACTTAATTGGAACCCTGGTTCATATATGCCGAGACGACCCACTTCCAGGCTCGCTAGCAGGTGAGTATAAATTTGATGGTGGGAAGAAGAAAGAGAAATTTTATGTTACAAAAAGGCCTGGTTTGGATGAGCTCTTACAGGAGCTCTGCAGCATTTATGAATGGTAATTTTCACTGAAAATGGGAAGAAATTCACAGATGCAATTCTCAAACAAATTTACCCCAACGGAGCTGCAATTCCCAACCCACCGCTTATATGCAGATTCTTGTGTTCTAAAACATCCTAATTCAGCGTTTATGAAAGATCTTAATATGCTTGACAGGGATTTGAACAAGGTCCCCCAAAATGCTTGCAGATTATACAAATCACCACCTCTAAAAGCTCTGTCCAAAAGAACACAAATACCCATCATGATTCTTCTACAAAAATTTGACAAAAAAGAGGCACCCACAAGGAAAGTCGAAAAAGAACAAGTAGGAGGATAGAAATGAAGACCACCTTGAAGATCTAACCAGTGTGAGCACACGCACAAGACAGCGGCAGAAGATGGATTTATCACAATGGGTATCTCTTTAATACAAGCGAGTATCTCTATTACACAAACTGGTCTATGTTTAGCACAACTCTGCAACACCAAGTTTGCCCATGATTAGCACAACTGGGTATCTATATAACACAAATGGTTGTCCGGTTTTAGAGGTCCACAAGTAGGCTTCAAGCAAATTACCAAAAGAATCGAAAAGAAATGAGAAAGGAAAAGAAAAAATGTAATTACCTCTGTTTACGTGGTTGTTTCCAAAACCCCAAAAGGCCAGAGTAACTAGACAGGAAAGAGTATTAAGGTTTACCAAGGTTTTGTGACGTCTACATCGACGAACACTAGGGAAAATAATGCTAGCCCAGAAATGAGATATCCTAATGAAAGGTGAAGAATACAGAGGAAATCGGTAATAAGAATGAAGCCCAATAAATTCAAGGAGATAACATACCTGTAGCACGTTGTTGTCCCTGCTTCCGAAAATGCAATACAAAAATGAAAGGAGACCTGCACGTTTCTTCAGCGTCAATGGCACTTACAATACCAATATAACCTATTGATTGAACAACAAGATTCTAATTTTTATATGTATCGGGTGATGATTTCGGATTTTCTTTCAGGTTCTTTCCCGAATGAACTCTTGAACCTAGCTTATTATTAATATTATATATAGTGGCTTTGTCCATTTATAAAAAAAAAAAAAAAAAAAACAGATTCTAATTTTTATGTAGCTTTTTTATTAATAATTATAATAGAATAAATTATTTAAAATTTATATAGCCTATAACATTGATGTAGTAAAATCAATACAAGTAATGGACAAACTACAATCATTGTGTGTTTATGGTCAAACAATATAAAATGTTATTTTTGAAAACTCTGATTCACACAATATAATGAAATATGTATAAATTATCAACTTTCAAGTAATCTACACACCAATATAATGAAATAGGTATAAATTATTATATTTGAGTTTGTACAATTTTGCAGATAATGTAATCAACTTATTACTTTTTGAAACAATATAAAATGTTATTTT
>MU226378.1:149466-160012 GCA_018584345.1 Thuja plicata | reverse complement strand
CTCACTCTCCAACCAAACAATTCCAGTTTGCTGGACAGTTAGATGAAAACATGTTTGGCCATATAACTCCTATCACTCCACAGGTTGACCCAGCTAGTCCAAAAAAATTGATTGCAGATAGTCCTATTTAGGAGCCAGAACCCTTCCCTGGATTTATGGTGAACTGATAAGGATGCAGAGTGGACTTCAGTGTTTTGGACAAACAATGGATTATCTGTTCGAGCTATGTGACTTTTATTTTGCAGACCATGCTTATTTTCCAATGTCTACAAGCTAGTCATTTGGTGATGTCTACAATACCTCTATTTCCGACTATGTGACTTTTTTGGGGAGACCATGCTTATTTTGTAATGTTTACTAGCTGGTCATATTGTAATATCTATATATCAATGTGCAGAGTGAACTATTATAATTAAATCTGCACATTGTTATATAAATTTATCTTCCAATATAAAAATATACAACAAAGAACTAGGTATGTGACTTTTTTTGGCTGACCATGCTTATTTTTCAATGTTTACTAGCTGGTCATATTGTAATATCCATATATAACATTACAAAAACATATATACCAATATTTAATAGTGATGTCTTCATTTTAATAGTTAAAAAGTCCTGAGATGGGCTTCATTATCTGTATATTTTTTTAATAGTTAAAGGGAATCTCATTGTTTATCTTTCACATTTTTTATTTTATGGGTATCTGCTGCATTATTTTTCTATGTCTGTTTCATTTCCTTCATGCTCGTTACAGGAAACTCTGAGCATTTCTATTTTTAAATCCAAAACACCTAACATACAGCAACAGCAACAGCAACAACAACAACTAAAAAAGAAAACATATGTAAAAGGGAAAAAAAATGAACAAAACAAGTCGGATCAATTCAATTAAGAATCATAATACTACATTATCTTCAAAGTCTTATTTAAGAAATCAAGAATCAAAACACTATGTTATCTTAGCTAAGGTTTTACTCTAATCTTATATTTCAGACTATGTTTCTATGTTCAGACCATTTTTAAATCCCAAACACCTAACACAGCAGTAACACAAAAATCAAACATATGTAAAAGGGAAAAACAAATGAACAGATGGGTCATTGCCCCATAAGGTAAAATAGACTTGAGATTACCTCTACTCAAAGATTAGCAAATGACAGAGTGTTCAAACTATCAAACATTGAGAAGAATCAAACTATCTCACATTAAATACATTTTAAAGCAGGGATTAAAACACAAAACATGAGGTTCGGACCATTTTTAAATCCCAAACACCTAACACACAATAGTAACTAAAAAATCAAACATATGTAAAAGGGAAAAACAAATGAACAGATGGGTCATTGCCCCATAAGGTCAAATAGACTTGAACTTACCTCTACTCGAAGATTAGCAAATGACAGAGTGTTCAAACTATCAAACATTGAGAAGAATCAAACTATCTCACACTACATACATTTTGAAGCATAGAATAAAACATAAAACATGAGGTTCAGACCATTTTTAAATTCCAAACACCTAACACATAGCAGTAACTAAAAAATCAAACATATGTAAAAGGGAAAAACAAATGAACAGATGGGTCATTGTCCCGTAAGCTCAAATAGACTTGACATTACATCTACTCGAAGATTAGCAAATGACAGAGTGTTCAAACTATCAAACATTGAGAAGAATCAAACTATCTCACACTACATACATTTTGAAGCAGGGAATAAAACATAAAACATGACGTTCAGACCATTTTTAAATCCAAAACACCTAACATACAGCAACAGTAACTAAAAAATCAAACATATGTAAAAGGGAAAATCAAATGAACAGATGGGTCATAGCCCCGTAAGGTCAAATAGACTTGACCTTACATCTACTCAAAGATTAGCAAAAGACAGAGTGTTCAAACTATCAAACATTGAGAAAAATCAAACTATCTCACACTACATACATTTTGAAGTAGGGAATAAAATACAAAACATGACGTTCAGACCATTTTTAAATCCAAAACACCTAACATACAACAACAGCAACAGCAGTAACTAAAAAATCAAACATATGTAAAAGGGAAAATCAAATGAACAGATGGGTCATTGCCCTGCAAGGTCAAATAGACTTGACCTTATATCTACTCGAAGATTAGCAAAAGACAGACTGTTCAAACTATCAAACATTGAGAAGAATCAAACTATCTCACACTACATACATTTTGAAGCAGGGAATAAAACACAAAACATGACGTTCAGACCATTTTAAAATCCAAAACACCTAACATACAGCAGCAGCAGCAGCAGTAATACAAAAATCAAACATATGTAAAAGGGAAAATGAAATGAACAGATGGGTCATCACCCCGTAAGGTCAAATAGACTTGACCTTACCTCTACCCGAAGATTAGCAAATGACAGAGTGTTCTTGTGTCGATAGACACATTTGCAAGGTTTTTTCTTCTGTTCTGCTACCTCTTCCACCTCCACTTCTTCTGCTCCATATTCTGCTCGACAAACACCCGAAACCATGGAATAGGCGGCGTCTTCCCTGCTCGGCAACTGTCGGGGAAACTGTCAGCGTCTTCTAGAAGAGAACTGGCCTTCGCAAAACACATCTATTTTTGGCAACAGATGGCATTAGGGTTTAGCGGCAACGTGTAGGAGAATAGCTTGGGTTCGACCAACAAATGACACTTTTCATTTTAGGGTTAGGTTAAGTGGCATTTAAAATAGGTACATTGCAATGTAATTTTAGGTTTTAAATGATTAAAAATAAAATAAGATGTGTAAATTAAATAGATAATGAGAAAATAAATAAAGAATACATTTATATAATTATTAATGTTGTCTAGCATAATTAATGAATATTACTTGTTCATATATATATTCCATTTTGAAATTTAACATATCATTATGTTCAATTATTGGGACATTTTCAACCAAAGATGGGGGGTGTTAATTGACTACGATAGGTAGGGGGTTAGAAAACTGACATTTTTAACACTTTTTGCTTCAACGAATAAAAAATATATCAAATATGATAATCACGACCCAAAACCTTAGTTATAAGAAATTAACTAGTTGATAAAGACATCATAAGATTTTTGGACAATTTTATCATCGTTAAGTTAGGGTTTGATAAGCCTGAAGTTAGGGTGCACGACTACTGGGTCCTCTCCCCTAACCCCAAAAACAACAAGTCACATATTTGTTTTTTTCTCTGATGAAACAAATAATTTATAAGAAGATCCTTTCATAATGAACTCATTTATTTTATACGATTATTGTAAGAGTTCTAGGTAGGTGTTTGTGTGTTTGGTGAGCTCATTTACCCATCATTAAATATAAACAATATGTGGAGGGTTGGGGATCATTGACAATTATAAAATGATATGTTTTCAAAAATAGTAAATCTTTGAACTAAGCTCCAACAAAATCATACGAAGGGTCAAGAAATGGAATCATCAGTCATTACTCGGTAAAAGCCTTTGCTTTGCATTTTGCTTATCCTAAATTGATTAGTTGCGAAGAACTTGGTAACTATGAACAAATTTTTCAGACAGTTTAAACTCCCCCCTTCCCTGAACAAATTGAAATAGTTTTTCTCAATTCAAAAGGACATGGAAAAATGAAAAAAATAACATAATTTTAAGTTCTACCCATAACAACAACAAAATGCAAAAAAAAATTAGAAAGAGAATTGTCTACAACTCACCCCTAATTTGTAGGTAATTTATTTTTGAAGGATTGATAATCAGAAAGTAAAGACGGTTTGGTTCAGGTTTTTCTTCTCACTATTAGCAGTACTCTGAATTGATATTCTAAAATTGCTAATAATTATTCATGCAAATTTTATTAGTAAATAAGAAGAGTTTGTCTCAGATTGTGAATCTGACTTTCATTTTGAAGACGGTTTATTGCAATTTTATTTATTAATAGTTTGATCAAATTGAATGTTTATTCCTATATTTTGTAGAAAGAAAGTTCAGATATTGTAAACAAATTATAACAGATGTTTGTAAATTTGGTTCTTTAAGAATAACGGAGTTGCAATTCAAGGTAAAGTTGTTCTAGAAGAGTTAGTGTTCTTGAGGAATTTGGTGATTTCTACAATTTGTGCCTTTAAAATTGCAATTTTTTCAACCGTGAGGTTGAATTAAGAAACTAGATCCTAATAGTATTTTTTTTAGCATTTTTCACATCCTGAGTTTCTAGGTAAAAACTTGTGCATTGTTCTTGTGTGGTTGCATGACTGTTGGTTTCAATTTCATTTACTTTCAAGATCTCAGTTTGAAGTTTTTAAAAGTTTTATTACAGTTAAATTTGATTTAGAAATTAAAGTTACATCTACTACTAATTCATCCCCTCTTAGTAGTAGAATTGTGTTCATAAGAAATATCATTTAAGAAAGGAAAATAAATTTAAAATTAATTTTAACAAGGCAAAAGTTCATTTTCATGTTAATGTACTTTGTCACAAAGAAAGTGAGTATATTGATGTATACAAATGTATTAAAATAGATGTGCATTTTTTTTTTAAATTTTGTATAACCCATAATGAGTCATCGATCCAAGTTACAATTCAATGAGAATATGAGAAGATACTTGTGATGAACCAATAGAAGAAGTAGATGAATTTTACTTATAGGGACATCTCCTCTGGGTTTGGACTTGTAGAAGTTTCTTTTGTTGTTCAACAAAGCTTTCTTTAGGAAAACTAACCAATTGCAATCATCTTTTTTCTAAACCTGGGACACCTTAATATATTTGTGTAAGATCACATGGTTTTGATTGGTTAAAACCTAAAACTACCATGAAAAGGTGGGAATGTCATATGAAGAAACGACAAGGCTGAGAGTTAAAATAGATAGCTTGCCAGTTTACCCACAAAGTATTTCTATAGTAAAAAATTTATTTGCCCCTGCAAATGGTGTTAGAGTGGTTAAGGAAAACTGGCTCGCTGGTAAATGAAGCCATCCTTAGAAAAGGAAGAATGAAACTAAATTTTGATAGAATTCCAAAGATAATCTTGGTTGTGCAAGCATGGGTGTAGTCTTTAGAAGAAAAGACAAAGGGGTTTAAGCAATTTTTGTTGCTTAAATCATGGGAACTCATCTAATAAATAATGAATAGAAAATGCTCTTCTCTAAGACCTCTTCCTTTCCGTATGTGGCTAAATATAAAATTAGAAAGGGTTCAAAGTTAATTAATGGCTCCATTTTTTTAAAAATGGGCTTCAAAATTGAGTGTCAAGTATAATTATTCAGGATCATTGCATTATCATTTCTTTTAGTTGTATTATGAGAGATAACAATGTTGCAGACCTTTTAGTAAAATAAGGCACTAGTTTAAGTTCTATAATTGGGTATAAAATTATCTCAAAAGTTTTCAAGCACATCTCGACAAATAACAAAGCATTTATCAGTATTTGAGATGGTTTCCCTTGATTCTTGGAATACATGTCTCCGTCAAGACCCCACCCTTAATCAAATTAAGGCCTTAACATGTGAAGTTTTGAAGGATGTGATTCATGCTTAAAAGGTATCCAAGACATTTAGCATAGTCTAGAGATAATGATCTTAGAGTAGAAACTTTCCTATCAAATGGAGGCAATCACGTATGGAGATAGTGACTATGGCAGCAATGCAAGCATTTTTCTAGTGGTGGATATTAGTTAAATCACAAGCTTTATATTTTTTGGGCACTTTGTGTTAAACTTGGAGTTATCTGATGGTCTCATTTTTCTTCTTTAGCCTCCTTGGTTAATTGGGGTCTTAGATAACATTTCCAGAGCTACATTGGCCATTCAAGTTTTGCATTTTGTGGTTCTCTTCAGTTGAGCTTCTATTAGCCTTTGTGATTGTTACTTTTTATCTATATTTATGTCTGTCAAGTTATCAATAAGTCTTTAAAATTTCTAAAAAAATTACTTTAGGGTCTTAGACAAGTTTTTTTTCTTTAATAAAAGGATTTCCTAAGTGGATTCTTGGTTCTACTCTTTCTTTTTGTAGATCAATCTATGCTCTAACTTGTTGTGGTTTCCAAAGAAAATTACAAATAACCATATAATAAGTAAAATTTGTATAAAAGGCCATGTAAAAGCTCAATTCCAAAAAGACAAATTGAACTTGTTTCAAAGAATTTCACCCTCAACTATTCTAATTAGTTGTTAAAGGCTACAACTCAAGGTAAGAAAAAAAACACCTCTTGAAACTCGATTCCAAAGAGAAAATTTTGGATGACCACCCTCAACCATTATAATCAATTGGAAAAGGCTAAGAATCAGGGTAAAGGAAAACACCACTTTGAGATAAATTTGCACAAAAGGTCATGTAGAAGTTTGGTCCCAAAGAGAAAAAATAAACTTACTTTTAAGATCACACTCAACTATTCCAACCAATTTGCAAAGTGTAGATCTACATCATTCGGTGTAACTAAGTGTACCTATTTTTTTCTACATGCACCCTCTAAAGCCTTATTATATGGCTAATCTGCCTCACTATGTCATGCCCCTTTCTGAGACCTAGCCAACAATGACAGGTGTCTAGCCTTTTTCATTCCTTGAGGTTAGAAATCTTGGTAAATTAAGGGAATGCCAAATAAGCTAGTCGACCCAAGCTTATTTTATTAATAACATATTTAACTAGTAGTAGCATGATTTTGTGCATGCAACAACGTGCTGATAGAAATTAGATTTTCAAAAATGTGAAATGGTCATTAATAATGAAATCTAAAAAAAAATCAATTACATCCAAATTAATAAAAAAATTAGAACTCTTATCAATCCCAATTTTTTGCAAACATGTTCAAAATGATTACAAAAATTAATAAAGCTAAAAAATCATAGAAACAAACATCTTTAATAGAAAAAATAGCAAAAGTGTTGAAGATTAGCAAACATAGATGAGCAAAAACATAGGAAAAAACAAAGATTTATTGATGAAAATGACTTTGAAGATATTGAAAATTTGTTTGTGAACATTGTCAAATGATAACTTGATGTTTATATTTTATATATAAAATATATTTTTTGTATATTTTTTTTTAAAATTAAAATTATATTATGTAGAATGTAAGTATTTGTACAATTTAACTAACTAAAATATAAAGATTATCATGGATAGAGGTCATTGGCGAAATAGAAAAATCTATATCAGAAATGATGCTTACATACCATGTTAAATTGATTAAGACAGAAAATTTTTACTAAGTGGGATCTCTTTATTCATGATAATTGGCCTCTTCTTTAGTGCCTTGCACCCTATAGTTGTCGAGCTTCTAACCCATCTTCCTCTTCATGTCTAGTAGTTTTTTGGTTTGCTCCTCCTTCCGGTTTTGTGAAACTTAATTATGATGGTGCCTCTAGGGGAAATCTGGACATTTCTGGAGTAGGGATTGTCTTTAGAAACTCTGAAGGGAACATTATTAGAGCGACGTGCAAAAAGCTACCTTCAGACTCCAACAATGTAGCAGAGTTGGAAGCCCTTCTCTTTGGTCTTTCTATTGCAATCTCCATGAAGATATCTAGTATCATAATTGAGGGGGACTCAGTGGTAACCTATAACATAGTCTCTTCAATAAATACTTCTTCATGGAAACTAAGATGCAGAATGGATTTGGTCCTCAAAAATTTAGCATCTTTTCAATCCTTTGAGCTTAAACATTGCTTCAGAGAGGCAAATATGGTATTTGATTTTTTGGAAAATAAGGCTATTGACGATCCATTTTCGCTTCAAGAAGTGGATGTGAACTCTCTTTCACACTTAAAATAATTTAGTGAGGCCAAAAGGTATCATGCATTCTCACTCTTCATTCAATATTTCTCTTATAAAACATGGCTTTGGAGGGTCATTACTTGTTCACTTTTATCTCTGCATCTCTCAAGTTTTTATTTAAGCCCGGATCAATTTTATATACTCTAACTTATCATACCCATTGGGTTGTAAATTCGGGTTGGTCTGCCACTTGGATTCTTGATGAATAGGGATCTCTGAGTATATGCATAAACATGGGGGACCAAAAAGGTGCCAAATTCCTTTTTGGTCCCCAAAAGAGCATAGTGTGTATGCACTAAAGCGCTTGCGTGCTATAGTACGCACACAATATGGCTTGGATTGCCCAAGCTTTAGGCTTGGGAAATTCAAACCATAGTGTGTACGCACGCGTGTGTGTTTTTTGGGGCATACACACTATAGGGTGTACATCGTATGTTAGAAACACAAAATGATAAAGGGAGAGAGGGGGTGACAAGGGAGGAGAGAGGGAAAGGGTAAGAAAGGAAGAGATAGAAGGAGAGAAGTGGAGAGATAGAGGGTGACATCATGAGAAGGGTAGAGAGAGAGAGAGAGAGAGTCTTAGGGGTCGTAAGGGGTCATATGACACATTAATGTGTCTTAGGACACCATAAGACCCCTTACGACCCCTAAGAAGTACTCTTCAGATTCCTAATGGGTTGTAACATGTCATAAGGGGTCGTAGGACCCATTAATGGGTGCTATGACCCCTAAGACAGCTTACGACCCTTGAGGAACCCTAAGAATACATCTTAGGGGTCCTAGTATACATTAAGGTGTCTTAAGGGGTCATAGGATAGCTTAATGTGTTTGACGACCCCATAAGACCCCTAAGATGTACTCGTAGGCTACTTAAGGGGTTGTATGGGGTCATAAGGGGTCGTAGGATGCATTAATGGGTGTGAGGACCCCTTTAGACACCTTAGTATGCCTTAGGAACCCTAAGAATGCATATTAGGGGGTCCCAGTACACATTAAGGGGTCTTAAGGGGTCATATGACATATTAATGTGTCTTAGGACACCATAAGACCCCTTACAACACGTAAGATGTACTCGTAGGCTTCCTAATGTGTTGTAAGGTGTCATAAGGGGTCATAGGACCCATTAATGGGTCCTAGGACCCCTTACGACCCCTAATATGTACTTATAGGCTTCCTAAGGGGTTGCAAGGGTTTATAAGGAGTTGTAGGAGTCATTAATGTATCATAGGACCCCTTAAGACACCTTATGGCCCCTTAAGAACCCTAACAATTCATCTTATGGGTCCTAGTATACATTAAGGTGTTTTAAGGGGTCATAGGATAGATTAATGTGTTTTACGACCCCATAAGAACCCTAAGATGTGTTAAGGGGTCCTAAGACATATTAATGTGTCCTACGACCCCTTAAGATGTGTTAATGTGTACTAGGAACCCTAATATGTATTCTTATGGTTCCTAATGGGTATTAAGGTGTCTTAAGGTGTTGTAAGGGGTCATAAGGAGTCGTAGGATGCATTAATGGGTGTTAGGACCCCTTAAGACACCTTAGTACCCCTTAAGAACCCTAAGAATACATATTAGGGGTCCTAGTTCACATTAAGGGGTCTTAAGGGGTCATAGGACACATTATTGTGTCTTAGGACCCCTTAAGACCCCTAAGATTTACTCTCTTTCTCTCTCTCTCTCTCAAACACACACACACACACATACACACACACCTTCTCACCCGATCTCTCTATCTCTCTTTCTCTCTCTCTCTCTCCCCTTATCAACTCTCTCTGTGTCTACCTTAGAGAGAGAGGGTGTGTTTGTGTGTGAGAGAGGGAGAGAAATATTAAATCTATGTGTCATAAGAGGTCGTAAGGAGTTATATGACACAATAATGTGTCTTAAGACCCCTTACGACCCCTAAGATGTGTGTGCTAAAATGTTGACACACTTCTATGAATCATTCCATCCAAGGTTGTTCAAGAATGAGGCCTCAAATATCGATCCATAGCTCTCTAGTCATGGAGTGCAAAGGTTTGAAATGGAGGCTCTCAGATTGACCTAGTTAGTGCCTATGCAAGTACACCATGAAACGAGAGATTCAAATGCATGGAAATGAGATCTACTCTATATGATTGCAATGCATAAAAGAAAATTAATCTAAATGATAACAATGCAATATTAATCTATGAAAGGAAACATGCAAATCTAATCTATGAAAATAAACATGAATCTAATCTACATGAGTAGCCATGAATGCAAGAAGAAGACAAGAAGAGAGAAGTTGCCATATTTAAGCTCAAGTGCTCAAATCCTCCTCCAAAATTGCTCTCCAAACCTGCAGCATAACAATACTATGAAAACCTAATATGAAAATGGGAAGGAGAGATTTCCTTTTAAAGGAAAGTGAAGGGTTGAGATTAAGAGGCAAAAATCAAAGGCTATGATTAAGAGGCAAAACCCACCACTTAGGAAGATGTGAAGAAAAAGGGATTTTTATTTAATTTATTTCCTTTTTCATCAAATAAAGTGCTTTAAGTGGGGATTTTTATTTATTTAATTAAAAGAGGGGTTTTCTTTCAATTAAATAAATTAGAAGAATTTTATTTAATTAAATGGGAGGAATTTAATTTAATTAAATAAGATGAATTTAATTAAAAGGGAGATTGAATCATTTAATTAAATAAGAGAAATTTTATTTAATTAAAAGGGAGAAATTTACTTTAATTAAATAAGATAAATTTTATTCAATTAAAAGGGAGATTAAATCTTTTAATTAAATAAGATAAATTTTATTTAA
>MU226378.1:128705-138828 GCA_018584345.1 Thuja plicata | reverse complement strand
AGAGAAGTTGCAATATCCAAGCTCAAGTGCTCAAATCCTCCTCCAAAATTGCTCTCCAAACCTGCAGCATAACAATACTATGAAAACCTAATATAAAAATGAGAAGGAGAGATTTCCTTTTAAAGAGTAATGGACGGTTGAGATTAAGAGGCAAAAATCAAAGGCTATGATTAAGAGACAAAAATCTCACCACTTAGGAGGATGTGAAGAAAAAGGGATTTTTATTTAATTTTCATTTAATTTATTTCCTTTTTCAACAAATAAAGTGCATTAAGTGGGGATTTTTATTTATTTAATTAAAAGAGGGGTTTTCTTTCAATTAAATAAATTAGAAAAAATTTATTTAATTAAATGGGGGAAGTTGAATTTAATTAAATAAGAGGAATTTTATTTAATTAAAAGGGAGAAATTTACTTTAATTAAATAAGATAAATTTTTTTCAATTAAAAGGGAGATTAAATCTTTTAATTAAATAAGATAAATTTTATTTAATTAAAAAGAAAATTAAATCTTTTAATTAGATAAAAATGATCAAACCTTAGGAAATATTGAAATAATTGAATAATTGAATTAATTACAATTTGATCAAGGAAATTGATTTGAATTGAAAATGTTCCAAAGCATTGATTCAGGAATTTGATAAATTGATAAAATGATAAAATGGGGCCCAAAGTCTAGGCGACCATTTTAGGGTGCATACAAGATGTACTCTTAGGCTTCCTAAGGGGTCGTAAGGGGTCATAAGGGGTTGTAGAATGCATTAATGGGTCCTTGTATGGGCCTTAAGACACCTTATGACCTCTAAGTTGTACTCTTAGGCTTCTTAAGGAGTTGTAAGGGTCATAAGGGGTTGAAG
The DNA here is from genome assembly GCA_018584345.1 of Thuja plicata. Taxonomy (NCBI): domain Eukaryota; kingdom Viridiplantae; phylum Streptophyta; class Pinopsida; order Cupressales; family Cupressaceae; genus Thuja; species Thuja plicata. Next base: position 137,972 of record MU226378.1, on the reverse strand, counting down.
GACACATTAATGAGTCCTAGGACCCCTTAAGACACATTATAACCCTTAATATGTACTCTTAGGTTTCCTAAGGGGTTGTAAGGGATCATAAGTGGTCGTAAGATGCATTAATATGTCTTGGGACCCCTTGAGAAGCCTTACAACTCCTTAGGAACACTAAGAATATATCTTAGGGTTCCTAGTATACATTAACAGGTCTTAAGGGGTCATATGACATATTAGTATGTCTTAGGACACCATAAGACCCCTTATGACCCCTAAGATGTACTCTTAGGCTTCCTAATAGGTCGTAAGGTGTCATAAGGGGTCGTAGGACCCATTAATGGGTGCTAGGACCCCTTAAGAAGTCTCATGACCCCTTAGGAACCCTAAGAATATATCTTTAGGGTTCTAGTATACATTAAGGTGTCTTAAGGGGTCATCTAACATATTAATGTGTTTTACGACCCCATAAGACCCCTAAGATGTACTATTAGGCTTCTTAAGGGGTTGTAAGGGGTCATAAGGGGTTGTAGGATGTATTAATGGGTGTTAGGACCCCTTAAGACACCTTAGTACCCCTCAGGAACCCTATAAATGCATATTAGGGGTCCTAGTACACATTAAGGGGTCTTAAGAGGTCATATAACATATTAATGTATTTTAGGACCCCTTAAGACCCCTAAGATTTACTCTCTCTCCCTCTCTCACATACAAAGACACACATACTCTCTCTCTCTCTCTCTCTCTCTCAAGGATTTTGTTATGGTTTACATAGCGCGTACGTGCTATAGTGCATACATTCTATAGTGCATACATGCTATATAAACCATAAATATAGATAGCGTGCACACACTATAGCGCGTGCATGCTTTTAAATAAATTAAAATTTATCAATCCTAAGGCTTTTATTTTCCTTGGAGATCCAACCCAAAGGCTTGGAGGATTCAAACAGGTTTGAGATGTGTTTTCCAGCAAACCTACAAAAAATTAACATTTTTTCTTGTGTGCTCCCTGTTAGGTTTGCACATGGTTCAATAATGATAAAATCAGATGGCTTGATATTGTAGATCTCTCTGTTAGCTATCTAACCATATAATTTATTTTGAATTCTTATTATGTTAAGCTTTTCATCTCTACTTTCTTTTGTAAGTAGGTCTGATTTTTGTCAAAAACCAACGTGTATTCATTTGGGCTTAGACTTTGGCTCGTTCTTCAAATATTTAAACAAATTACATTTTTAGAAACTAGACTCTATTTTACACACTTATAAAAAAATAAGTTTTGATTTTTTGATTAGCTTTCAATGATTTCTAGGGGGATCACACAAATATTTCACATTTTCAGGATAAACTAGGTGGTGTTCTATAATTTCTCACCAGAGTGATTAATTTTTTTTTTTTTAAAAGTTAACATTTTAGGGGGAGCACATTAGACACTGTGTTATGTTTTTTCACAAAAAGAAGGACCACTTTTTGTGCTCCCCTTTTTTGAGGGCCTTAATCTCCACCATTTCTAAAATAAATTAGTAGTTTTGAAACTAGATTCAGAGTAGAAAAACTCTTATTTTTGTCACGTTTTGAAATTATGAATGTAACCATCCTTAATTTCTCATTGAATTTCAGAGTTTTCTGATTTCAGAAAAAAGTGGCATCTTATACCCTCTTTTTGGTTCACCATCTTTGTGCACTTACCCCTCTGTAGGGACTCACAACTCATTTTGAGTATGATATTTATATCTCATGTATTGATGTGGTCCAGTGGTGATTGTTAAGAGGGAGTGATGCCCCCTTGATGACCTTTGCTTTACCACATGGGTATATGGTTGATATGTTACTACTATGGAGAGAAGTCTGGAATAACTTATCATCATTTATTGAGTATGGATCTTAAAGCACTACATATCCTTATTACATATCCTTTGTAATTGATTTAGAACATGATATTCAAAAGCCACATGTCAACCAATGATTAATACTTGACAAAGCATTAAACACCTCCAATCATATTGATAGTTGTCACTTTGGTGTTATGGAGTTCGCTAATTTTTTTAATGTTCTTCATGTCGCTACATTCTGTCTTTCCTGTCCTCCATGTGACAGGAAGTGAATCATCACTACAAACCATACATTACAACATGCATCTTTGATAATAGTCATAGAAAAGCATTGTAATGATCAAAATGAATATCATTTATTGCAACTACAAACAACATTATTACAATGATTGTTACCATAATTATTATGACTATTAGAAGGATTACTAAATCTATAAACTTGACCATGCCGATACAAATATTCATACACCAAATCATACAAGTCACTAGAATTTACAATTTCCACTTCGAACATTCTTATAATGATTAATTATGTTTTGATATTCTACATTACCTATGTAACCACCCTAATTTGTTCTACTCTAACCAGAGACCCTATTTTCCCTAAGTGTGATCATACCCCTAATTATGTCAAGACAATTACTCAATTAATTGGCATAATTTATTAAAATCAATTTAATATCCTAAAATCAAAGTGATTCATCACTAACTCACATTAATTACATTACCCTATTTTAAATAAAATCAAAATACTTAAATACTTGGCTAAAGTAATTAATTAAAAGGAATTAAATAAATCTCCTAATTACAACTTCTCACTTGCAAAATGGAAACTCGATTCATTAGCCAATGAGAATTAAATCACTTGGATCACTCACATGGATCACCAAAGATTCAATCTCCACCTCTCTTCACAAATCAATCTTGACCACTCATTTCTCAAATTATTCTATAAAAGGAATGAATTTTGAGCTCAATGGGCCCCTAATTTTAGAATTTGAAAGTAATCTTATGCTACTCTAATTTCTTAGAAATCTAAATGCATTCTTAGCTCAATATTTACACAATTTCATAATCTTTCTTTCAAGGACTTAAAATGAACTTTGCATTAGCATTTAGCTTGCATTCAATTGAATATTCAATTCTAAGCTTGTATATGTCACTAATTTATGCATAATCTGAGGGCAATTATAGTATTTATAATACTCTTCTTAGATAGGAAGCAATATGTTTCTTTTAGTGGTTTCTATGTTCTTTTCCTCTAATATTTCATGTTTTTATCACTAGTCTAATGAAATATTGAAGTGTTGTGTTGCAACTTGTAGGTACAATAAATACAAACACATTTCTGGCGCCCACCGTGGGGCAAATCCTTGGATTTCTCCTCATTTCTAAGACTTTTTTCACTCACTTGTGTTCTCTTTTTTCAGGTACAGAGTCACATTTAGTGACCAAATATCACCTTTAGTTGCAAAGGCTCACATCTGGGAAAGGGCATTGCATCCTAGATTTCCTGAATCACATCTAGTGAATCTCAGATCACATCCAACAAAGGCTCGCATCTGGTAATTTATGCATCATCTTTAGTTGCAAAGGCTCATTTTCAAGATCCTTATTCGCATCCTGCATTTCTAGGATCACATTTAGTAAATGCAGTTGCATCTGGTTAGCTGTTTTGCAAATTTTAAAGTTTAACCACTAATATGGTAATCATGATTATTTTTGGATGTTGAGCAGCCTAACAATTTCTTACAGATTGCTCTCATAGACTTTTTTGTTAAAAAGTTGGAAGAAAACTACTAACTAGTAGTTTGCAAGTTGCCAAAGCGTTCAACGTAACTCTATTTTGCAAGTTTTCAAATCTTAAGCACATTTTCTATCATTTAATAAATTGATCAGAGGATTATTCTATTTTCCTTTATGGAAAATTAGAAACTCAAAAGTCAACTTAGAACTTGATAACAATTTGGAGTAATTGAACAAGCAAACTTTTCTGAATTTGGAAGTAATTAAAGAAGCAAATTCACTAAATTTGGGGAAATTGAACAATCAAACTTTGCTTACATATGTTTTTTCAATTATTACAATAGGCACTTAAATAATCAGATTTAAACATGATTCTTGGTCCAACTAGAGGATTTTCTCTTTTCTCAAGTTGGAAAATAAAAAAACTTGTTATGAGGGATTAAGTTTTGAGTTATAAAATCTGAGGAAATGAACATGATTGATGTGCTTATAGGAGAAAATGACATGGAATAGAAGAGTATGCTCTTCTTCTTTTGAAGAATAAAAAATCTAGGCTCATAAGTCACCAATCCTTTTACTTGCTTTCAAAATGTTAGAGGGCCTACCGGTTGAGGAAAAAATCTCCTGAGAATGACCCAAGTGAGGACACGTGAACGCCAAACCTTCCATCTCACTATAATCAATATGCTTCCTTGAAGGCCAAATCCTCAGAAGACGTAGTCAGTTTTGTCCTTGGAATTTTCACATCAGTCTTTGGACATGCTTAAGTGTGTGTGGAGCGGAGCCGCTTGAATCTCTCTTGAAAAACTACACACATTTGAGTACTCATAGGGCTATACGCCTTAATTTTTCCTTTTACAATTCTATGGGGGACTATTACAAATGGATGCCCATGATTAATAAACACTTGTACTAAAAAACAAATCGGTTTATCTCCAAAAGGGTGATAATATTTGTGCAAGGAAAATAGTAATTTCCCTAAGATAGTCATAATTTTGTGCCCTCACTTGCATTTGGAGTCGGCTAATACAACATCATGAATAGAGCCATTGCATGCTTGGTAATGGCTGTATTCTGATTAGCATGTGAGTGTGTGCCTGAGTCTACGAGCAAAGATTTTCACTCTATGCCTAGAATCTAGGGAGTAGGGATGTGTTTGGTCACCTAATGAACATTGCTTGATGTGTCTTAAAATGACTAACAAGATAAAATCCTCAAAATAAGAAACAATTTTCAATCCCTGAATTACATGTTGTTCAAAACCTCTCTAGAAAGTCTTAGATAGACTCTGTTGTCAGATAAAATTTCATGTATTTCGAGACAAATTAACCAAAAGCTTGCAAAAACCATCAAAGGCTCACATCTGGTCATTTTCATATCGCATTTGGTTGTATAAGCTCACATCTAGGGAACTTCATCACATTTAGTGAATCCTGGCTTGCATGTGGGAAAGAAGCATGCATTTAGTCTGCATAAATTCACATTCAGTTTGCATCAAATCACATCTTGTATATCCAAGCTCCCATATAGGGAGTCACATTTAGGACAATGGATACTTGCACACGTGTCACTCTCAAAAACTTGGTAGTTTTGGATACTCTTTTGGATCTTCAGTCTGGTCATGTTGGTCTTGCTGGTCTACCTGTCGCTATTTCACAACTTATTAAGAAGTCTACCTTGCATGTCTTTTTGGATTCTCACAGTTGGTCCCAAAACATGTGGTATTTTCACTTAACAAAACCTCTTGATTCCCAACTCACTATCAGGGCATTCTAACCCTCTGACGTTGGAGTCAATCACTTTAAACAAACACACACTCTTTCACTACTTGGACACACCTATTTGGACAATTTGGAAATCATATTGAAATTATTGAAAACTTTTGACAAATTTGAGACCCAGATTTCATGGTTAACACAAGACGTAATCAATATCTTGCTGATGACTTAGAGAAACCTCCTAGATTACTAAAATTTAAACAAGGAGAGACATCTCGCAATCCCCTATTTGATCAAAGCTCACCCAAAATGGATGCACCTCATCATGAATAGAGTGCAGCTTTTGACAAATCTAGCCAAGAAAATGACAATAGAGAAAGTCAAGAAGAAAGACATCATGGTCTTCCTTTTTTGGTTCTAATAATGAGGAAGAGGTATTGGAAGAAGAGTAAAAAAAACTCAAACAAAGTAGAAGGTTTCAAAGAACCTTATAAAAGATCATAGTAGAAGACAAAGAGAAATATTTCCTACACTTAGCTTCTCTTGGAGTCAAAATCCCCAAAGACTATGATGTTGAGAGATTGAAGGAAAAGGAAGTTCAAAAACCTATTTCCATACTCACAAAGCAAATAACCCTAATGAAAACAAAACTTGCAACACTTAAGAAAGAAAAGACTAAACCAACAAAAAAGTACTCTTTGGAACACATATGTCCATTTCCTTTTGACAAGAGTATAAACATGGTTCCATTCCCACCTAACATGGCATGACCCAAATATGAAAAATACATGGGAGAAACAGATCCACATGACCATGTTAGAGAATTTTGTGCTCTAAGCATAGAGTACATGCATGAACCAACTTATCTAATGAGGCTATTTCCGGGAATTCTAGGTGGAAATGCTATGGAATGGTTCTCCAAACTCACACCAAGTGTGAAATCTTTTGAGGATTTAATTCAATGATTTATCCAACATTACTCTTACAACATACAACATAACGTAACCATGATAGATCTTTTTAACACAAAACAACGAACCGGTGAATCTTTTACACACTTTTTACAAAGGTGGAGGAGAATCTTTGCAAGGTTCTCAAGAGAAATATCCAAATCTGAAAAGGTGGAAATCTTTATCAACAACTTAGTACCCGAAATGAACTATGCTTTAAAAATGCAATATTCACCTAGTTTTGATAGAATTATCAAGAACGCTATTCATGCCGAAGACGTTATGGTCAAGAAATGAGAAATCACACTCCAAAGTGACAATAAAGCTAACAACTATAATAACATACATAAATGGTGGAGAAGAAAAAGAATACTATTAGTGATGGAGTGGTGGAAGCATCAAATACAAATGCTAAACCATCTATGTTTAATCTCACCAAAAAATTACAAGCAAGTAAAGAAGCTAAGGTAACAACCACAATACCAAGAGCAAACAATGATACCAACAAGAGTAAAGCATGGACATCTAGACCTCAAAGAACATTTACTCCATTGGGAGAACCTCTTTAGACAGTTTTGAAGACTCTCTTGGATAAAAAATTCCTCATGATACCGGATTCAAAACCATGGGAACTTGAAGTTAGATCGAGGTGGTCGAATGATAATGCCTATTGCGACTTCCATAAGAACAAAGGACATAAGACTAATGATTGTGTTAAGCTCAACAATGTTATACAAGACCTTATTGAGGGAGACAAGATCAAAGTGGAAGGATATACCTCTAATGAAGATCACACGACATGTATAAAAAACCATTCCCTAACTATGAAAAAGGGGAAGATTCTAAAAGAAAGGGAAATGAAGTCAATTACACCTACTCTCATAATGATAATGTGATCAACATGCTGGATATAAAAAGTGAATCAATCAATGTGATCACTATCAAAGGTACCAAAGACAAATCAACACATTCAAATGTGGTAACTCAAAGCCAAGTACAAGTCACAATTAAAGGAGTTAACTCCTCATCTAAGAAAGTGACATCCTTTAAAGAACTTATTGTCACAATTCCTAAACTAGCAGCGACAAGACAAACAATTACTATACCATCTTCTAACTATAACTTGGTAGACCAATTGCAAAGGACCTCCGCTCAAATTTCCATAATTGAGTTATTAAAGATCTCTTCAGTGCATAGGGAAGTTCTTGAACAAGCCCTACATTCTGCAAATGTTCCAAAAGACATAGATGTAGACAAGTTCCAGGCAATGGTTAATCACATATCAGCTCCACATTACCTCTCCTTTTCAGAGAAAAATGACAAGTCCTTGAATCATCTGCATAACCAACCCCTTCACATTGAAGTCTTGATTCAAAAATCCCATGTAAAATGTGTATTGATAGATGGAGGCATAGGGTTGAATATATGTACTCTCAATCTGATCAATAAATTGGGTCTTTCAGAACAAACAATTGATTCAAGAAGATAACCATCAAGGCTTACGATGAAGAGGAAAGATCATCCAAAGGACTCGTTATTTTACCAATCATAATAGGACCAATTGAATGCAATGTGATTTGTCAAGTTCTTGATATACCATTGGCCTATAACATATTACTAGGGAGACCTTGGATACATGAAATGTGAGTAGTGCCATCTACTTACCATCAATGTATCAAATTCCCACACAATGGGGTGGAAGTGACAATTCCTACAGATTCAAGCTACAGTTGCAACAATGTTAAAGAAGATAGTATGGTTCATCATAATAATGAAGTCCCAAAAGAATCCACACCTAAAACCTCTAAAGAAATGGTGATGCGAAGCTTTGGAAAGACACTAAAACTTGAAGAAACTAGCATGGGGGAATACAAACTAGACATGATGCCATCATTGACTAACATTCCCATGTCTCCAAGATCTTATGGGAAACCTTCCCCATCTTTCAAACCTACTACATCAAAAGAAAAAGACATTCACAAACCAACTAGTATGGTTAGAGCCTCTACTTCTAAAGAGTGATAAAGAAGATAAAGAAGTCTTGGCTTGGCTCTATAAAGAGGAACAAAGAGAAAATTAGTTAAAACATGTGGAGATATCCCAAGAAAAGTATGGAAAAGGTTATGAACCTCTTAAAAAAATGGGATAAAAAGGGAAGGGACCTTTGGGAGATAAAGGAAAAGGACTCATTGAGCCTATACACATGGAATTCAGAGGCACCAAAGACAAAACATGGTTAGGTTTCAACAACAATTCAGAACATCCTATCTCAAGAGATGGTCCAATCTTTGATGAAAAAAGTGATGATGATGAAGATGAAATAGAACTTGAACCATGGACATATGAAAGATTACTACACATTGGTACTGAGGTTCCCAAATATCAAGGAGAAAGATATGTACCAACTTTTGTAGCAAAACTAGAGCATCATGTTCCTTTGTTGTCACAAACTAATGTCCAAGAAGTAGAGGAAGAAGAAGACTCTCTATAAGTCCAAAAGCTAGAAGAAACTCAAGAATAAATACCCCAAAAACAAGATGTACATCCTAACTGGGGGCAATTGGTGATAGTTTCACATGTCCTAGATTTACCACGCTTTGATCCACAAATGGATAACAGGGTACATCAAGTCACTATTGTTGAGTTCTGTGTATAAGGAATCCTTCAACCTGTTGGGAGCAATCTCAAACATGCAAATGTTAGCGGGTCAGCACATATATAATTTCAAAATCATGTAAAAAAAAAACAAGCAACAAAGAAAACCAAATAACATCAGATAGAGCTTAAAAGTAAGTAAACGATGCACCCTAATTTACTCATTTTGATTTTCTCTTTTTAGATTGATGTGGGTGTGCTCTCTCAAACACAAAAATACTATGGATCCCAATGAAAATGAAAGACTTATGAAAATGATGCAGAGGCCCTAGGTGGACTTGCAATCAGTCATGTCATGAGGGACTTTACAAGTGTTGAAGCAATACCAAACTAGCATCTTCATTAGGATCATTCTTCTTGATCCAAGGCACACTATCTCTCT
>MU226378.1:101686-120803 GCA_018584345.1 Thuja plicata | reverse complement strand
GCATCTACATATTCTTCCAGTTCAGGTGGAGAATCCACATCCAAGAGATAGAGCTTTTGCTGAACACATCTATGGCCCTGGGACCATTTCTCATCACAATTATAACAAAGCCCTTTTTCTCACCTAGCCCACATCTGTTTTAGACAAGTGCTTGATAGGAGTAGTTCTAGGAGTTGGCGTGACTTGAGGGTTGTGAGAACCCGTATTTTTGAATGGAACAAAATTGGATCTAGAACGTTGTAGAGCACTAATCTTGTCCTCCGCTAACTTAGCCAACCCAAGGGCTTCCATCATTGTAGTGGGTTAGAAATTTTTTACTTCAGAGCGAAGTGAATCCTTCAGACCACTGATAAAATAACTACGAAAGAATTCATCAGACAATCCCTCTGTGTGATTAGCTAATTTTTCAAACTCTGTCTGGTATTCTCTTACAATGCCTGTTTGGCACAGTTTAGTGAGTGCTCCTATGAAGTCATCAAAAGCACTAGGGCTAAAGCGCTCCAAAATGAGTGTGCACAATTCTGTCCATGTTGGGTAAACATTAGCCTTGATGTACCAATGGAACCATTGAAGAGCTTCATGTGCCAAATGAAAAGATGCAAGCGGGACTTTGTTGTTATCCAAAGCATTATGCAAGCTGAAATACTATTCTACCCTGTAAATCCATCCAGTCGGATCAGTACCATCGAAGCAAGGAAAATCAAGCTTCGGTCCACAAAAATTGCTAGAAGAGAACCCAGCGTCTCCAGAATGGTTTCGGTTCATGGCTGAATGCTGAAGGGTGAGGCTGAGAAATTTTTCATCCAGATCTTGAAGTTTGGTTTTGAGGGATGCAAGTTCTTCCTCCATGATTTTTGCTCCTGTACATGTAACAACCATAAAGCTATTTTTTATTTTTTTATTTTGTTTTGTTTTGTTTTTGTTTTTTTTGAAATTGGTAGAAAATGAGAAACATAAACTTTTTTAGTTAGGGTAAACTTGAATTTGGGCAAAACTCATATGGGAAATGGGTGTTTGACGAGTGGTTGGACACTTTCTGATGAAAAGGGAAAAATAAAAATGAGGGTTTCAGGGTTGGGGAGGAAAAATGAGATGAGCAGTCCAAGAGGGACAAGGGAGCAGAATTAGGAATTGAACCTTGTGGCCTGGTTTGGTGGCGATTGGATGAGAAGCGAAAAAGATAGGGCAAACCCTAAAATTAGATAAATGAGGGATTTAGGGCTTTGATATGTAGAATTTGGGGTAGGGTCATCAAGGAAGGAAGTATGCAGAATGGTATTTCAGGGGTTCTGAAGAACTGTGAGAGGAAACGGGAAGAAAGCAAGGAAGCTATGGCTAAAAAATGGAAAAATTTTACTTTTTTTTTTCTTTTTTTGACACAATCGACTCAGGGAAAATCACTCAAATACAGAATAACTGAAAAGAAGTATTGCAATAACAAGAAATATTGGAATTGAAAGGAACCTGAAGGCCACAACGGAAAAAAATTTGACGTAATTTCCACCCAGTGAGCCCAAGAAAGTGCTCTGATACTAGATGAGATGAACCTCCTACAGCAGTATGGTGAGAATGCACGAAATAACAGACTATAGAGCAATAGAAGAACTCAGAGTGAATTTTTTGACCATGGGCCACTTCGAGGGGGTAACCTCCTTTGAGCAAGCTCAATACAATAAATTCGTCGGTGCCCATCAAAGGCCTCAACATACTCTTATATACTAAGTACGATCTAGAAAAGTAATACTACCTATGCATGTGGGATAATAAAATATACTCACGAGATGAATTACAAAGCATATGTGTCCAACAACACTACACTAACAAAATAAACAGAAGGAACACACAGGTTCCTAATAGAATAATAGGGAAAATAATATTAATAATAATATTGATATTTTTGAATGTCTACATTTTGCCCCTCTTTGATGTGGCATCGCAAGTGACATTTCGTCAAAGACAATAAAATGAGTTGCCCCAGAGGGAGAGGGTTTCTAGGAGTCATGCTGAAGCAATGACGGTACAGGGTTGTGCCCCCTCAAGAAAAGAACATAATGAAGACAATGTTGTGGGATTTTCTCAAAAAATGATGCAACAGGAGAGAGGAAAGGAAGGAGGGAATAAATAGAAGCCTTCAGAAATGCAATTAAGAATGCAAATGCAAATGAGATTAAATGTAGCTAAATGAGAATTGGGATCCATTTGTGTGAAAAATATGGAGAGCACATCCGATTTTGATATTGCAAGAGGAGGTATGCATCAAGTGTTAGAAAACACAGATGACAAGATTCCTTTGCGTGGACTAGACACTCAAACAAAAGCACACTGTAAAAGACACATGTATCAGTACCAACTCGTCACCATGCACCAAGATATAACAGATCGAGGTGGTGGTGAGTAGGTTTGAACTGACAAAAAAAAGAAAATCAATAAAGGAGGCCTCATGACCAAGCAGTCATTCGGTCCAAAGTTCTTTCCATGAACAGGATTGATTGATGAAAGATTTGATAAGCCGACGCCGGAAGGATGCATCCTGACGGGCAAAGATTGGATTTGATAAAAGAGATTCACTAGCAAAAGTTGTGAACAAGATGGAGAGCAAGGACAGTCGGTCGCAAAATTGATTTGGTGAAAAATATGATCGCAGTCACAGGAGTCAAAACATTGCTGAAAAATGAAGATCTGGAATAATGCAGAAATAACGAAGTGTTTATTGCATGATTTCTGAGAATTTTTTATGTTTTTGAAATTTTTGGAATTTTTGGAATTTTTTAGATTTTTCATGATTTTTAAATGTTTTTGAGATTTTATGCGTATTTTAGCTATACAACAGGACAAAATATACAAAAATATACACGGGGGGGGCGAAGACGGGTGGGGAAAATTTTTGGCAAAAACGTGGGCTATAAGAGGGCCAGGGGGGTTAAAGAAGGTCATTTGTGAATAGTGAATAGTTAAACTTTGAGCTCTGAGTGAAAAGGATCACGGACGAGAGGATGAAGGGGCAGCTTAGAGAGCACATTTTCACACACGAAAGGCCCACCGAGCGATCGGTACTGGTGAGTGGACTATCTGAGACCTTGTATTTATTGCTTTGAAGTCATTTATTTCTTTTGGGGGGATAGTTAGTCATTTATGGGGGCAAAAAGGGTTTTGGATTGGAGACGCCAGTTCTCAAACTGACATCTACGAGGATGTAGATCCTTGGATCGGCATCTTCGTAGACGCTGATCCCTGGATCAGCATCTCCGAAAATGGTGGTGCCGGACCGGCGTCTTCGAAGATGCCATACCTAGACCCACATCTTCGAAAATGCTGGTCTGTGGGACAGTAGGCGGAGACGTCGGTGCATGAACTGGCATTTTTGGCTGAACTGATGTTTGTGCCTAAAAGGGCAAATGACGTGAAGGAAGGAAACATAGGGACTCGACGGGGGCCGGGGATGGGTTGACATAAGACCTAGGGAAAAGATGCCCCATTTTGGGAAGGGTTAGATTTGGACTAGAAGAACAGGTGACTAACATGGTGGATTCTGAAATCATTGCAGGAGCAGTTCCCACCATTGGGATCTCGGGAGCATTGACCTCCTACTATGGAGTTGGAGTCGCAGCTGATAAAAGATGACTGGGGCCTATTAGCAGTGGTTGGTTTAGACTATTTGCCCTGTTGGCCTAGGCTATGGGCACACAATGGTATGATGATCACCCTGATCGAGCGGTGGCATAGTGACACGATCACTTTTCACTTTCCTATTGGAGAGGCAACAATTACCTTGGAAGATGTGTGGTGCATTCTACGGATACCTATCTGAGGGGCAATCCCTAGATATAGGTTGGAGGACAACAACCACTACATGGAGATCACATTCAGGTGGCCGATGACGTGGATCCCGACATATCAGACCTGGATGCCATTGCAGCCAGCAATGGATAGGAGATTGAGGCGGATAGCCCTCTATATTACAAGATTGATTGGTGGACACATGCTAGCGGACCTGGCAGGACATGGGTTTGGTATGGGTTGGTCATGGGCGTTAGCTCAGATGCTAGAGGAGGGGACCTCTTACTGCTGGGGGTATGTTATCCTCAGACAACTATACCATGATTTAAACATGGCTGTGTACCGTGAGGCACACAACATGGGGATCAGGGTTACTCTACTGTTAGTGTGGGCCTAGGAGCATATTGCAGTGTTCTAACCACTGAGGGTCAGGGAGTCACGCTAGCTTGGGGAGCCTTACACCTACAGATATAGGCTCCCTCCCAGATACACCTCCGTCGGTCAGACTGGATACTGGCAGTGATTATTAGATGAGGTACAAGTTTTCTATTGGACCCCATACAAGTTGTGCGAGCCATGGGGGGCGATGGATTGGGCAGCAAGGTTGGAGGAAAAATTTGAGGACTTTTTATACCTGTCATATGTTCAGACTGATTGCTTTCTTCTAGGTAGGACTATCCACCAGATAGAGAGATATAGACCGTCCAGGGTCATGCGATAGTTTGGGTTGTAGCAGGGAGTGGTGGCAGAGGATGCTTTACATCCTCATGTCACCAAGGAGGTAGGGACTTGGGGGAGATACACGGATACTCTCACAGTGAGGGAATCTTGGAAGGATATGCCACGATTGGATTTTGTGGCACAACCAGATGTTACAGATGCAGGCATGACCCCAGAGTACGTAGCATGGTGGGTGGCACACACACCAGTTAGGCTGATCAACCTAGCTTAGGTGGCTGCTCATGAGCAGCTGACAGGGGACCTGGATGTGGAGGATGGTAAAAAGATTGGGGATGTCCCAGAGACCTCATCAGCGGGTCAAAGGAGGAGGCCGCAGAGATGAGTGAGACCTCGTACAGGGGCACAGGTACAGGACCAGGCTCAGGCACCACCAGTGCCACCACAAGTACAGGCATAGGATCAGCCATAGGTACAGGTGTAGGCACCACTAGTGCCACCATAGGTACAGGGACCACCCACAGGGTATGTAGCACATGAGACATATGATACTATCCTCATAGAGTGAGACAGTCTTCAAACGGAGTGCACCAGACTGCGTGGTTTACTAGATATAGAAGTGGTGTCTGATGGGAGCTTACACACAAAGATCACCCAGATACAGGGATTACTGGCTGTAGAGATGACACGGGCAGATAGGGTAGAGGGTGCACTTGATACTCTTCAGGGCAGGGTGGACTCGGGAGAGTTCGCAATGGTGGACCTGACTCAGGATGCTGGAGACCTGCGCACTGAGATAGATACCCTCACAAGCCTGTTGGATACATTGACTTTACAGATGGAGTAGGCCACAAAGAAGATTTCTGCATTGACCTCAGAGAGGGATGCAACACTGCGACGGGCAAAGGGATATAGGGCTGAGCGTGACATCGCTCAACAAGCTGCAGTAGCAAGTGGGGTAGGACATGTGGTAGCAGAGGCGTTTGCAGCCCATAGGGATGCGAACAAGGCAGGGAGGGAGGCATCCCACTACTAAGCACTCTATCATTAGCTTGTTCCCAAGGGATAGAGACATGACTACTTAGAGAGGTCGTGTTCTCAGAGCACAGTGCAGACTTCCGCATCACAGGGATTAGTGGGGATGCCACCACTTCCACCACCAAGATAGGGAGGTGAGCCATCACATCCACCAGCATGATTAGTCAAAGGATTATATGACACTCAATTTTGTATTTTTGAGATTTATACATGTATATTGGTACTGAGGTGCATGTGATGTATTTTATTGACAGACATTGATATATATATATATATATATGATGAGGACTCTATTGATGCTTATGATGTATGATTTATATGATGTGTTGATCCATACTATATGATTACTAACACTTGATGCTTGCTGGATGTGATGTATATGGATGACTTGATTATGTATTTATGATGTATGAATTATGTAGGATGGGATTTTCTTATATGTATGTGATGTGCTGGCGTGTGTGAATGCAGGATGTGATGTATTTTTATGATGTATGCAATATATATGCTGATGTTTTATGAATATGCATAGATGAATGATGTTTTAACAATGCAAGACTAAAATGAATTTAAATGAATTAATTATGCAAATGGTATATGAATCTAAATGTTGTAAATATGTGAGATGATAAAAATGGATGAATGCAAGATGAACTAAAAATGAATGAATTATGCAAGATTAATAATGAACCTAAAATGGATTAACAATGCAAGATGATATAATGAACCTAAAATGAACTGAAAAAT
Organism: Thuja plicata; assembly: GCA_018584345.1. Lineage (NCBI taxonomy): Eukaryota > Viridiplantae > Streptophyta > Pinopsida > Cupressales > Cupressaceae > Thuja > Thuja plicata. Next base: position 114,563 of record MU226378.1, on the reverse strand, counting down.
GCAAGATGATATAATGAACCTAAAATGAACTTAACAATGTAAGACGCCTTAAATGATCTTAAAATGAATCTAATTAATGACACCTTGATCAGCAGATCATCCTTCTCTTGTTCTTGGATTTTCTTTTGGTTGTTCTCTGCATCAATTTCCTTTCTTTCAATCTCGCAAAGCATCCATAGAGAAGGAATGCAAAGTGTGACTGAAGAGCTCAGATGATGAGTTTTGAGGTTAAACAAGCTATGGTATTTGAGTCTCAAAATTTTTTCTTTTTTTATTTTTATTTTTGGTGTGTGTCATAATCAGCTGATAAACCAGATGGGTGGACTATGGAGGATTGGGCAAGGAATGTTAGTAGGATGATGACATAGGATGTTAGCATGATGGTGGGAGGATAGGATGCGTCATGAATGTACAAGGATCAAACTGAGCAGATTAATTACAAGTGATTAGTTACAGTGATTACATACAAAAGGTTGTTGCCAAGATTTGATTGGATCACTTGTTTCGATGTGCGTGATAGGTGCGTGTGCTGATTGATTAGTTCAAGAGGAGAGATACATCCTACGAGAACCCAAAGATGATGATAATCTAGATCTAAGTTGACGAGAGGAATGACACATCCTTAGGACTCATTTCCAGAAAGATGGGACTTACCAAGTTGATTGATCAAATGCGCACTACCAGCAAACTATAAAACTAATGTATGATAAGGAGAAACTCAAGACACGAGCAATATACAGGACTGATGCTCAGGGCTCTCAGAATAGTACAACATATGGACAACAATATACAAAATTATGTGTATAAAAGCTCAGGATACGAGATAGGGAGATCATTGCAGATTAGTGCGTACGATATGTGAACACCCAGGGAATATAGGGAATGCGGAGATGGTGCTGGTGATGGAAGGAAATGAGATTTTGATAGATAATGGAATGGTCCATTATGTGTGATTCCTATTGCCAGGTTTTCATCACCCATATGTGTCCAAGGCACTTGATTGCCAAGTTTTCACCATTGGACATAAGTTTTTCTCTTTATTTTTGTTTTTTGATTTCTTTGGATCTTTTGATTTCTTTGGATCTGTTGACTTTTTTGATATTGCCCAAGTGCCTGTTTACCAGGTTTTCATTGGGACAACCATTTTTTCAGCTTCATTTTTCTACTTTTCTGAGAGATTTTTTTTTTCAGGACTATTTTCCATTGTTTTTGTGCTTTCTTCAGGACTTTTTACACTTTTTATGAATTTTCTCAGATAACTGGAATGAACAACTAGCCGTCAGGTATAGAAGTGCCTGAGATGAGTGATGTTGATAGGATCATTCAATGACTCTCCTTCAGGAGCGGTGATCTGATATGGACCTTGCTAGGTGACTTCAAACTTGCCTTTCTTTTCCCGATCAATACCTACTTTCTGATTTTATTTTAGCACCAGGTCCCCTACCTAGAACTGGCGTGGGTGGACCTTCTTGTTATAGTTCTGCTTGAGTCTATTCTGGTAAACAATCAAGTGATCATAAGCTTGCAGGAACTTTTCATCTAGGAGATCCAACTATGTGAGTCATGCTACCCGGTAATCTTCATCATCAATCAGGCCTCTTAGTGATACTCAGAGGGAGGGTAGTTCAACCTCAATTGGTAAGACTACTTTAGCACCATAGACTAGGGAGTAGGGAGTGGTGCCAGTAGGAGAATGGTAGGAAGTGTGATATGCCCAAAGGGCAGGATTGATCAGGAGATGCCAGTCATGACCAATATCATTGACAACTTTCTTGAGGATTTTGAGGATGGTTTTATTAGTTGCCTCATCTTGGCCGTTACCTTGCGGGATATATGGACTAGAGAAACGGTGATAGATATGGAGGCAAGCACAAAGATCATTGACGTGTTGATTTTAAAATGGTGTACTGTGATCTGTGAAGATGGTGGAGGGTATGCCGAAGTGGTAGATGATGTGATAGAGGATGAATTTGGATATCTGGACACTAGTAGTGAGTATTAGTGGAATTGCTTTGACCCACTTTGTAAAGTACTCTGTAGCTATGATTATGTACTTTTGGCCTTTAGAGGAGAGGGGATTAATCTTACCAACAAGGTCAAAACCCAAACAAGAGAAGGGCCAAGGAGGTGCAATAAGTCTGAGGTCTTGAGCAAGAGCATGGATCAAATTAGCATGCTGTTGACAAGGTAGGCACTTTTTGACGAACTCACAAGCATCATGTTCCATTGTAGGCCAATAGTACACTATACATAGAAGTTGTTTGGCTAGGACCATGCCACTTGTGTGGGCACCACAGATTCTAGCGTGTACCTCTTGTAAAGCATGAGCGGCTTCATTTTCATCTAAACATCTGGAGAGTACGTTGTGATAGCCTCGACGATAAAGGGTATTGGCTACGAGGGTGTAATGGGATGCTCTTCTGATAAAGTTTTGGCATTGGTTTGTAGTGAGATGAGGAGATATGATACCATTTTGTAGGTAAGATTGGATATCATGGTACCACAAGGATTGGGGACCAACCAAGCCACATACACGGTTTGATTCATCATTCTCATAAGCGGGAGCATGTAGTTGCTCAACTAAGAATTTGTATTGCGTAGATTCATTGGGAATCTCAAGAAGGGAGCCAATTGTGGCCATTGCATTAGCAGCTTTGTTTTGTAGATGTGGTACCTATGTTATCTAAAAATGGAGGAAATGTTCTTTCAGCTTGTCAACCATTTGTTTATATGGTGTCAATTTTTCATCTTTGGTTTGGTACTCATCCAAGACTTGTTTGATGATGAGTTGGGAGTCACCAAAGATCCTGATATCTATGATGTTCCATTCTATAGCCATGCGGAGTCCTGCAATGAGCGCTTCATATTCTGCAATGTTGTTTGTGAAGGGAAATCCCAATTTGAATGACATGGGAATGTAGTCACCTTGAGGTGTGACAAAAAGTATTCTTGCCCATGTGCCATGAGCTGTGTAGGACCCATCAAAGTACAGTTTCCATGTTGGTTGTTCTTCTACCATGTACAAGTTCTCATCTAGAAATTCTGTGACCAAAGGATATGCATCTACCAATGGTGCTTCGGCTAGCTGATTGGCAATGACTTGCCCTTTAATGGCTTTTCTATCAACATACTGAATATCAAATTCGCTTAGCAACATAACCCATTTTTCCATGCGACCTATAAGTGTAGTCCTAGAGAGTAGGTATTTGAGAGGATCCACCTTTGAAATGAGCTTGGTTGTGTGACTAAGCATGTAGTGGAAAATTTTTTGAGTGGCGAAGACCACTGCCAGACATGCTTTTTCTATAGGAGAATAATTGAGCTCATAACCCACTAAGGTTTGACTGATATAATAAATGGCTCTTTCTTTTCCTTCATCATTCAATTGAGCAAGGAGTGCCCTCAGTGCTATAGTAGTAGTAGAAATGTATAAGATGAGTGGTCGACCAAGTACAGGCGGTACCAAGATGGGTGGATTAGCCAAGTATTCTTTGATTTTGTCAAAACTCTTCTGACACTGAGGATCCCACTTGAATGTGTTGTCTTTGCGTAGGAGATGAGTGAATGGTTGGCACTTGTCTGCTAGTTGAGAGATGAAACGATGCATAGATTGTAGCTTTCCTTGGAGGCTGCATAGCTGTCAGAGTGTTTTTGGTGGAGGCATCGCTATGATAGCTTGCACTTTCTTTGGATAAATTTCAATGCCTCGTCTGGATACAATAAACCCTAGGAGTTTCCCTGATGTGACTCCAAAGACACATTTCTTAGGGTTGAGCATTAAGTAGTAGTGTCCAATTCTATCAAAGACACATTCCAAAACATCTAGGTGATCTTCCCTTTTTACTGATTTTGCCAAGATATCATCCACATAGTCTTCAAGGATCTTATGGATCATGTCATGAAAAATGACAGTCATTGCTATTTGATAGGTTGCCCCAGCATTCTTTAAGCCAAAAGGCATCATGTTATAGCAGAAGGTGCTCCAAGGGGTTGTGAATGCTTTCTTATGCTGATCTTCTTCTGCAATGTGGATCTGATTATATCTAGAAAAGCCATCCATGAGTGACAACATCTCATGTCCTGTTGTGAGATCTACAATCATGTCTATGTTTGGCAAGGGGAAATTGTCCTTGGGACATGCCTTATTAAGGTCTCTGAAATCTGTGCATACCCTGATTGATTTATCCAACTTAGAGATGGGCACCATATTAGAAATCCAGTTAGAGTAGTCAATGGGGCAGATGATCTTGGCATGGAGTAATTTTTCTAGCTCCACTTTGACAAGTAGTGCCACTTTAGGATGCATCTTTCTAAGCTTTTGCTTGACAGGTTTGATATTTGGGTCCACTGCTAGATGGTGAACCACCAAGTTGGGATCTAACCCTGACATGTGGGAGTAAGACCATGCGAACTTGTTGATGGATTCCTTTAATAAAGTGACAAGATCACTTTCTTCTGCTTTAGTTAGAGATGCTGCTATGTATGTGATGGCAGGATTTTGTTTGGTACCCAGATTGACAGGTTTTTCTTCTTTAATGAGAATTGATGACTGGTCAAGCCTATAATCTTGAATAAGAGGAAGAGGAGAATCTTCATCCTCTGGTGCCTCAGAGAGGTTTCCACCAGGGGGTACACCTTTTGTTTTTACTTTTTTATGATCAGATAGCGCCCCAGAGGGGTTTTCACTAGGAGATTGATTTTTCTCTTTTTTATTTTTATTTTCTGTGTCATTTTTGCGGCTAAAGTTCTCCTCTTCCCCAAAGTATGCCTTTGGGTCTAGTTTGTAGACATATGCTAAGTCTTGCCCCCAGTCACTGCTTTGCTTGATTTCTCCCAAAAATCTTAGGAGTTTTTCCTCACTTTGGAACTCGTCAATGTGTACAACACTTGGTTGGTCCCAGTCTATGAGTTCAGGATGGCGGAGGGGGAGGTCAATGAAGAGGATGGAAATTTGTTGTAGGACAACATTTCCCAGGAAGGTTTCATCGTCAAAAACATCGTCATAAGCTCTCACAACTTTGTCTTCTAGGATATCTTCGATGTCAGCGATTTTGCCCAGGGGTTGACAAGAGGAATAATTGATGAACTCATTGGTGCCCCCAGTTGTGTCAGAGCCCATACTAAGGCCCAGGTTCTTTTCTAGTTGGGTAGGTATGATAGGATCTTTCATCCCTTTCTCTTCATAACCAAGGCCACCTCCTTGGTAATTCCATTTTTTTGTCACCAGTTTGTATGTTGTGGGGTACTTATCTTTGAAGTAATTGAGGCGACTTGTGTCCTTGGGTGGTGGATCTTTATATAGCCATTGGTTGATGTTGGGTGCCATTTCCTGGCCTGTTAAAGTACCTTGTGATATAAAAGTGGTGGAACCAAATTGTAGTACCTTGGTTGTCTTTGATTCTATTTTTCTTAGATTAGGCTGGCGGCCTTGAGTGTGAGGATCAATTGGCAGTGCTCCAACTATGAAGGCATCAGATAAAGTGTAGTCACCACAACCTTTTTTATTGATCTTGGCCATGGACAAGGTGGAGGAGAGGATTGTTTCTGGGTCTGAATGGGTTCGAGATGAGCTGGCAATAGAGGTGCCAATATCAATCCCAGGATAGTGATTGGAATGTCGAAAGGATGTCTCCAATGCATTGCAGTATGCGAAGGGCTTGGGATCTGCGTGGATGGTGATCTCAGTGCCTTTGTATGCGAATTTGATGCACTAATGGTAGGTGGATGGGACAGCTTGCATATAATGAATCCATGGGTGTTCGAGGAGGATGTTGTAGGGAAGGCCAAGATCAGCAACATTACATAATGTCTCTTGGATAACTGGGCCCACTTGAATGGGTAAAATTATGGTGCCTTCAGAAGTACGCTCCAGATTGTCATATGCTTTTATTGTGATGACATCATTTTTTATATCAGCCTCAATGCAACCCAATTTTTTTATAAATTTTAGAGTACACAGATTCAGGGCTGATCCATTATCTATCATGACCCATTTGATTGAAAAATCTTTAACCATGATAGCGATACAGAGTGGGTGATTATGATCGGTTTCATCAGAGGGTAAGTTTGTTGGTCTAAAGGAGACCCCACAGGACATAGACAGGTGTCCGACAAGGTTTTGGAATTCAGTGAGGTTGATGTCACTGGGAACACGGGATTCTTGCAAGGCTTTAGTGAGGATCTCTTGATAAATGGGTGATGTACGAAGAAGATCCAAGATAGAAATTTGGGCTGGAGTATTCCCTAGGTGTTCCAAAATGTTGTATTGGGTCCCAGCAGATGGGGCAGGATGAGCACCTGCAACTGTTATCCTACCTCTACGTGTGGTGATTGCGCATTGGTTATTGGCACCCCTGACATGGATGACATTGACAGAGGAGTGGACTTAGGATATGCAGCTGATGAGATTATCGTAGTTGATATAGGCATTGGTATAATCTTTTCTATCAGAATTTTCTACTTGTTTACCCTTTCCCTGATCAGAGGACTGAGTAGGATTGCCTAGACCTGTGCCAGAAGTGTGTTTAGGGAATTCATTTTGATAAATTTTAAGGCTTGCATTTGGCAATGATTGGGTAGGGGAATCCACTTCAAACTCCTCGCGGTCAATGAGATCCTGAATATAGTGTTTCAACTTCATGCATTTGAGAGTGGTGTGTCCCTTAACACGATGGTATTCACAGTACTCATTGTCTTTATACCAAGCTGGCTTAGGAGTTGAGTCATCAAATGGCTGTGTTTTAGGATACACGACTTGGTTAGCTTGGACTAGCTTGTGGAAGATGACGTCTATAGGTTCACCCAAAGGGGTAAAAATGTGTTGTGGCATATTTGACGAGCGAGGTCTTTGTTTTCCATGCGGGACTGATATAGCATTTGTCTGATTCATAGGACCTTGGTAGTTGTGTTGATAGGATATCCATGGAGGAGGATAGATGGGCATGCCTTGAGGGCACATGTTTTGCTGATACATTGGTTGAGGATACGTGAGAACGGGTTGTTGATACATGGGAGGAGGTTGTGGATACATTGGTGGTGCTTGCTGATAAGTCTAGGTGGGTGCATTAGGAATAGCTACCACAACTTGAATGTGTTTGGTGTTAGTGGCTCCATCTGTTACCACGTTCTTGTTCTTGTTCTAGTATTGTGATCGATCATTATTATGTTTGTTAGGATGGGATTATTTGTAGTGCTTAATGGTACCTTCTTCTACGAGGCCTCATTCAAGGTCCATACCCTTGATTCTAATGTCGTGATAAGTTTGTATACAGTTCATGTGCATGTGATAGGCAAGCTTAGGATGAAGGTTGTTAATGAAGATTTTGATAAGATGTTGCTCTGGGGGTTGGTAAGACAACCTTACGGTAAGCCCTTGCCAGCGCTGAAGATAATCGGCCAAGCTTTCTCCTCCCTTTTTTTTGGAATTGCATAGGTCAAGGAGTGAGAGTTCATTTTTGACATTATGTGCATATTGGGCCACAAAATTTTCAGATAATTCTATAAAAGTAGAGACTGTGTCGTAAGGGATTTTGTAGAACCATTCAAGAGCGGTGCCTCCCAAGCTTTTGGGAAATAGTCTCATGAGGAAGTTATCGCTATAGGCCACTTCTTGACAAGCCATGTAGAATTCTTTCACATGACTCACAGGATCACCCTTCCCTCGATATTTATCAAATTTTGGGGTCTCAAAGTGTTTGGGGAAGGGTATAGCAGTGATGGATCGGTTAAACAAATATGGACACACTTCCTCGAACTTGAATGTTTTAGCCTCTGTCCTAGCTTTTAGCTCCTTAAGAGCATTTTTCATTTCCTCCCATTCAGGATTGATTTGTGGGGGAGGATTATTGATCATGATTGTAGGATTCCCTTGTGCCTGATATGGATCGAATGGTGAATATGGAGGATTCTATGGGGGATATTGTGGTGTTTGGTAGGGTGGTTTCTAGTCAACATATATGGGTTACTAGGGTGGAAGCTGGGGTTGAGTGGAATACTGCAATGGAGGAGGTGTCGTTGCCTGATAAGATTGCTACAATTGTTGGAAATATGCTTGTATTTGTTGCAGCGTTGGATAGGTGGGATGATATTGTTACGCACCTGCATAAGTGTTTTGCGGTGGAATGCCCCCAGTGAGAACTTGTTGTGGAGGGGGAATTGTTTGTGATGCAGCAGAAGATGGCATGGCTATGTAATTGGCGGGATGAGTTTTCTGTTGTTGTCCAGTTTGGATAAAAGGGTAAGCAAATTGTTGCGGTGGTTGTGCCATGAAGGGATTTACCCCCTGTGTTTGTGGTTTTGGTTGCTGTGTAGTTTGAAAAGCAAGCTGTGCAATTGCGAAGGGGTTGATTGGCTGTTGTTGTGCTTGGGATGTGAATGGATTGGTGATTTTCTGTTGTGGGATAGGTTGTTGTTGCTGCTGCTGTTGGATAGGTTGTTGTTGGATAGGTTTCTATGGGATAGGTTGGATAGGAATTTGGGGTATGGTGAAGGGATTCGTGGATGGTTGCAGTATGGGGGGATTTGGGTTGAACAACATTTGAGGTGGAACTGCTGGCATTCATTGTGATTGTGTTGCTGGTGGAGCGGGAAAAGTGGACCCTTGCGGAAATAAGGGTTGGTTATATGTGTTGGTAGGTGGCATGCCTGTGGTGGAGAAAGGTGGAATAGGCACGGAGACTTTTGTGCTTTGATGTTGTGAACTGGTTGTAGCACTTTGAACGGGTTGAGTAGGAATGGGTGGAATATCGGTTTGTTGTGTGCTAACTGGTGGTGGTGGTGGAAAGTTTGCAATGAATGTTGGGATTGCTTGTAAAAGAGGAGCAATTGTGGTTTGTGGAGGTGCTTGCATAGTGATGGGGGGTATTGTTTGCACTACTGATGTGGCATTAGGGGGCAAGGCTCCCGAGGTAGGTGTAGTTGTTGTGTGTATGATGGAAGGTGGAATGGAGGGATGAGCTACTTGCGCAATAAGAGTTCCCACTTTTAAGGCTCATTGTAGTGGATCAAAAACTTCATTTCTAGTGGGATAAGGATTTTCCCCTAGAGGTGCCATAGGTCATGTTACAAGTGTGGGTATAATCCAAGGTGGAAGTTGAAGTCCTTATTGTTGGATGTCCGAGAGTACCTGGTTGCTGTTATGTCCACTCATGGCATTTACCATGTGGACAAGTGCTGGATGGTTGATAAATGTTTCCATGGTACTTAGAGTGGGAGTTTCATAAGTGTCTACCCAGATTTGTTTGATTTGATCATTGGGTTGAGGTGCATAAGTGACCATGGTGTTGGTGTTGTCAGTCATAGGATTAGATGAGCTAGCGGTAAGATTAGGATCCATGTTCTTCCTCTTCTTAGTGGCTCGTGCGATAGGTGGCATGAAATGATTATCCTAAAGGAATATGAGATGCAAGATGTATGCAAGGATGCACCTAGGAAACTAAGGATGATGAACTAGGGTTAGGATGTGCTTAAGCTGGTGGATGCACTTCTATGGATTAAGGATGACTTGATGTATGCAAGGATCTAGGGTTGCTTTCCCTAGTGTAGGATCAAGTGGATGTGATTATCTACCTAAGACAGACTTGTGGTCTTCGGCGGACGAGATTCTTTGCTAATGCAAACTAAAATTTTGGGCAAGGTGGTGAGGTTGCAAAAGACAAAAGGGATTATCCTAAAACAATGTTTAGTTTAAGGACATTCAAGGATTGGGTTTGATTAAGACGTAGGTTTTTAGAAACTCCAAAAGGTATGCAATACCAAGTGAGGTGTGTGATCAAGGATGCTTTGGATGATGATTAGGATGATGCTAGGCTGATTAGGATTGGTTTTGATTAATGAAAGATCATGCTAGGATGAGTGTGTGATGTGTTCCTAAAGATGACAACCTAAGTGAGGTCCTAAAATGCAAGCTAAGTGAGCTTAAGAAGAGGAGGAACTTGTGTTTGTTGTGGTAAACCGACTAGTCATATTGTTCAATTGTAACAAAAGTGGAGTTTAGATGATATTTTCCCATGAAGCGAGCAACCTTGTTGTTGTAAATCAATTTTTTAAGTAGTTCTCATTTATGGATTTCTCGCTTGATGAAATTGACAATGTGTTGGTACTTGGTAGCCTCTCGGGTTGTATTTTTCTGTTCTCTTTGCACGGGTGGTAATGGGATTTTCACCTTCTTGTGTTTCTTGGAATCGGTCATGTCCTATAAGTAGATCTTGATCTTGGATGAATAGTTTGTGGTTCTTAGGACATATCTCATAAAAGACCAAATTTTTTCAAAAGGATGTTGTTTTGATAATCTGGCAAAAAGCTTGATCGTGTTCTGATTTTTTTCAATAGGATTGTTCTATGGCAAGAACCAATTTCAACATAATCAAAACTAGAAAATAACAAGCATGTGTCTGAAAACAATCTGACAAGGGACAAAGCAACCTTGAAGGATACAAGCACGTGACAAATTTGAATGTTGGATATTCTATTTGTGTTTTGGATTTGTCAATTTCTTCAAGCACTTTAAGCACAAAAAATACCTAAGGAATTGGCATAGCATGAAAATACTTTCTCATAAGCTTAGGCACACACACAAGAGCTAATCATAATACGACCATCACCAAGCACACAATGGCTCCAGTCATGATGTCATATTATCAGGTTCTAAATGCTCAGGGTGGCACAAATGTACGAGTGATCTTGGGGAAGTTACTATCTTCCTTGCACAAGCATTATCACCTTTTAGGGGTGTTCCAGGTAGCTTCTAAGCCTAGAGTGTTTAGTATGGATCTCTATTTGATTATATCCTCTATGTCTGTGCAAGCACGATTCAGGTGTATAGCCCCATAGATCGTCTTGAAAAAAGTTGTCACGTAAATGTGATTAAGACCGTGAGGTTGCACTTAAGTTAGATGAGAGTTGAGTATAAGCTCAGATTCCAACTGACTCCCGAGGCTTTGACCCCAAGGAGTAAATTTGATTAATGTGAGTTGGAGTGGTGTGGCTTACACTTCATTCTCATGTGGGTCGTTCCCAGGAGATTTTTTTCCTCAATCGACAAGCCCATCTAAAGGATTAATAGTAACCTGGATTGGCAACAAAAAGGAGTCTAGATTTCTGATTTTCCCACAAGGGGAAAATAGCATAATCTCCTATCCAATATAATTTTCTCCACAAACATGCAAGACATGCTTTGTTCTTTCCAAAATATTTAATTGTTCAACACTAAGTAAGTGTGTCTAGGTTTTTGATCTTCCCAAAAGGGAAGAGAGAATAATCCCCTAACACTCACTTAGGATTAAGAAAAAAAATCTAACTAATTAATCTAGGTGCCTAGAAAAGATTTATGCAAACACGATCATTTGGTTGATGTAGGTTTGAGGCAACCTGTAAGACAAACGTGAGTAGTTTTGAATATTATGTCTTTGACAAATGGTGCTGCAAATAATCAGTTAGTAGTTTGTAGTTTATCCTTTGGCAAGCGTTAAAAACACAAGAAACACTTCACAATTGTTAGTTCAAGATAAATCCCACTAAAACAGAGTGCAGACACCGATTTTGGTTTTTGCCTAAAAAAGGCAGAAAGCAGGAAATTCTCCAAAAAAATAGAAAAATCAGAAAAGGCTATACCAGTCAGAGACGCCGGTTTACAGATCGCAGACACTAACATAGGTCGTAGATGCCGGTTTGTGAATCGCAGACATCGATTTATGAATTGACATTTACGCAGATGTCGATTTACCTGCAAACACAAAAAGACAGCAAGTGAAGTCAGTTTTCTTCTTTTCTAGTCTTTAATTAAATCAAATTTAGCCACTTTGAAAGTATTAACACAACTTAAAAGCTAGTTTTTCTTGAAATCATTATCAAGATTTATTCTCCTTGAAAATTCGACATTATTTCTTCTTGTAAAATGAATTTCTGCTAAAAAATAGAATGACGAAATGCCAAAAACCAGTAGGAAAGACAGAAAACTTGGTAAATTAAAAGGTTGTGTTTTGTAAACTTTCAAACTAGGTGTGTCAGGCGAAAATGCCAGTGCAGGGCAGAAACGCTGGTTCAGCGTAGATGTCGACCGACAATTCAGTGAGAACCAACATTTGTGCAGACACCTCTGCGTGAAACACAGACACCAATTTGTGTTTTGGGAAATTTTTTGAAGAGAAATAAGATAAGAAGTTAGAAATTTAGGGACGTGGGTCCCACCGAGCGTGCTAGAATGTGTATAAAGAATCCTTCAACTTGTTGGGAGCAATCTCAAACATGCAAACGTTAGCGAGTCAGCACATATATCATTTCAAAAGCATGTAAGAAAATAAGCAAGCAACAAAGAAAACCAAATAACATCATATAGAGCTTAAAAGTAAGTAAACAATGCACCCTATTCTACTCATTTTGATTTTCTCTTTTTGGATTGATGTGGGTGTGCTCTCTCAAACACACAAATACTATGGATCCCAATGCAAATGCAAGACTTATGAAAACAAGAAGAAATATTCAAGAGCTAGTATGAGGAACTAGTCTCAAATCTTCTTGCAAGATGATAATCTAAGCTATGGAAATGAAGATGATATGCATATGCTAATATAGAAACTAGGATTCATTCACCAATTTATAACCTAGCATGTGATTTGTAAGATGATTTGAATATGGAAAGCATGAAACTAGCATCTAAGAACATTAGCATAAAAACAACTATGAAATTCTAAGACAATTCTAGCATGATAACAATGCAAATTGAGAGATGAAAATATGAGAGGAGAAGGCCTATATTTATAGAGTTTTTGGAGAGAGGAAGAGGCTTGGATGAAGTGGCATCTATGTGGCATCCACATAAGAGCCACATAGGAGACACATGGATTTGAAAAGATGGCCAATTTTGAGTCAAAATTGGCAT
>MU226378.1:70584-90240 GCA_018584345.1 Thuja plicata | reverse complement strand
ATGTATGTATATGAGAGGATAGTTTGTAAGGCACTCTATCTCAGCTGCATGTAGTTTGTAAGGCACTCTACAGTATCTCTATTATTTTATCTCTGTTGATTCATGTTTTCATTGACTCTTTGCCCAAAGGATAGGAACTGGTCTAGAGTATAGTTTGCAGTTTGTTCCTCATCCAATATCAAAACCAATTTAATCAAAATACTCTTGTTACTAAGAACAAACAAACTGAACTCAGTAAGGACTTATATCAGCAGGACAGTGTCCATTTTAGTGATTCCTTGTAGAGTGAATCATTAGGTTATCCCTCCTATAAGAAAAGGAAGAAGGATGAAAATCCTTATATCACTGGTTTTGGCTATATTTAAGATCATGGTTTGTATGGTTAAATCTTGCATCTTATTATGCTTGTTCATTTGCAAGGTGATTTATCAGTTGGTTTAACAAAGATACATAGAAAATCAGTGTCCACATTAACACATACTATGTAAAAAACAATCATAAAAGGTAAAACCTGCCTGAGTATATGTGGAGCTCAAAAATGAAGAAGGACCTTATCCAGTCCTTAGCAGTTAGGCTTTTCTTGTTCCTGAATCAGTATTAGAAAGCATGGTGTTCAAGTAGTCATTTCAAGCACTGTGATTCATATAAGAAAAATCCCTCACAAATTGGCGACTCCGCTGGGGATAAGAGATTGTAAAGTCTTGTTGAAGTATTTAGAAATCTCTGGTGTTCCACAGTTTAAAAATTTTTAGAATCAGTTGAGTTTTCCCATCCGAGTACGCCAACAAATTGGCGACTCCGCTGGGGATGTAAAAAAAATTTATTTCCTAGCTTTATAAAAAGACTCAAGTCTGTCTGTTGTTTGCTGCAAAAATGTTTAAAAGTTTCCACCTGATCTCACTGATAGTGAGTGGCGACTCTGAGCTCTAATTTCCACCAGTGTGCATGTGAAAGAAAGATTACAAAGAAGGTTAGCTTGCAGCGACAGTGACAGCAGATATTCTACATGTTTTGAGGCTGATTTAAAGGTGTCTTCAAAGCACACATTTTTTGCAACAGCTCAAATACATCCAGGTATTTTCAAAAGTTTTTATAATTTTCCTTATCAAGTGATTATAGCACTAAAGAAAAAAGGAATCAGTTAAAAAAAGAGGTTTGCATGTTTCAAGTTTTACTTGCCTCTATGCAAAATTTGAAGGAAATATGTAAGAGTGGCAGTTTGTAATATTTTTAACTGCTGAGATGTCACAATATTTTATTTGGAGGGGTGGTAATTTGTATGGGGCAATTAGTTTTTTGGGTATCCCTGGATACCCGAATCATATCCCATTGAAGGTTAAGGAGTATGTGCCAAAGTTTGCTGGTTTTGGAGAACAATCAGCTGAGGATCATTTAGAAAAATTTGCAGATTTGATTGATGATCATGACATAAAACATGAGGATGTACTAATGAGTTTATTTGCAATATCTCTAGTCGATAATGCTAGGGAGTGGTTTAAGGATTTACCTCAGGATTCAATAGGATCTATGGCTAAAATGGAAGAATGTTTTATTGAACAATATGGTAACACAGAGGACAATAGTGTTTCCTATGCTATATCCTATGTCGAAGAATCTATGTCACATTCAGATCATGATAAAGAGGATCTTGAGGAAGAAATTATCAAGAAACTATCGACCATCCGAAATAAAATGAAAAAAGAGGAGGCCAGTAGACAAGCTCAAATCAGAATTGACCAATTAAGATTGGAATTGCTGAACCAAATAGCAATAAGTGATGATGAATCTACTGATTTTGAGTCTGAGATTGTTGAAGATGTTGATGATAAATCTGAAAGTGAATCTAAATTTAATGATATTCAAAGTGATGAAGATGAGTATATGTTTAGTGATGATGAAGAATCTATCGCTGGTGAAGATATTGTTGACTATGTTGTTGATAATAAGCTTTATGAACAGCAAGAAGATGAAAAAGATATATGCGGCCAGCAAGATAACAATTATGATACAGACATGAGTGTTTGTAGTGAGACCATTACACAAAGTGATATATTTTCAGAGGTTTCACTACAAGACTCCAACAATGAAGAAATTTGCAGCATCATGCAAGAAGATAGTAAGAAGATAAATGAAGAAGATGACTGTTGTTCCCTTCACAGTGAACAAATTGCAGAGATTTTATCTTTTGAGTATCTCAGATATTCAAGAAATAGAACCTTTGAACTTTCATGTCTAGCACATATTGATTTTGACAGCGAAAATGAATCAGTACATTCTGATTTGGACATATGTGATATTGTTTCTTCTTGCACTCCTTCATTAGGCTATAATAAAATTCAGTTTGATTTATAAGACGATGAGGTTTTCAGTGTGGTTTCAAATTCAGTAGATGTGGAAAATCCAGATATGGAGTTGAGTACTAATTTAGAAAATAGTGTGGATTTTGAATCTTGTTTTGATTCTAAGTATTCCTTTAAACTATTTAATAGTGGTCAATCAGTGGCTCAAGTTTCAAAAGAAGAAATTAAATGTGTTGGTATTTTACCTCCCACCCACCACTTTTCTTTGAGTTTGTTTAATGATGATGAAATCCAAGATGCTCTTGTTCTTGATGCTGAGATTGTTGCTCCATATCCTAAGAAGATTTATCATGTTCTATCTGATGAGTTTCCTAAGTTTGATGATCATGTTCCAAATGATGAGGCCTCTCAGATTTTGCATAAAGATCAAGGTATGTTTTCTCTTGAGATGCAAATGATGGATGTGAAGGAAATTGATGATGCTTGCCCAAACAGTATGACAGAGATTGAAAGTCCCCCCTTTTAGTTGAATGATGAGCTTGTCAGTTGTGGTTTACAAATCAAAGAGGATAAATGTTGTAGATATCAATGTATATTTTTATCTGATGAACGTGACACATTTATGCCACAATTTCTTTATGATGAAAATCTGCCTAATGTTTGTGGAAGATCATATCAAGAATATGTAGATTTTTTATCATATGATAAGTTGATACATGATGACAGTTGCTTGAATCCGACAGTTAAGAGTGGCAATGTTATCATATTTTTGAAACATGGGGCAGAGAGCTTTGTGTTTGACAGAGGTAAGAATTAATCTCAGTTTGTGGGGTTTTGGGCCTCTTGTAGATAATATACATATTGTACAGTGGTTTTCCCTTTCATTTGTGTGTTTTCTTTCAGTTAGAGGTTTCCCCATTTTTGAGAAGAGAAGAAAAGTTTTGAGAGGTGAAAGTTGAGAAGCGGAGAAAGAGAAAAGATAAATTCTGATTTTGAAGTTTTGGGGTGGTCTGCTACTCCAGAGATCTGTGGTTCTCGGTATAAACTTGCATTTAACCATCCTCAGTCAGAGCCTATGTTGGTACTCCTAAATTTGGAACAAATTTGGAGTGACCTTGTTAAAATTTTCAGACAAGCAAAGTCAATACCCTTGAAAAATTGTGTAAGAAGGCTCAGTTGGAGTGATTGAAAAAGGTGCCCGGATGATTTTCATAAGGTAAAAATTTGGAAGAGGCTTTAATGCCTTTCATTTGATGTATGCAGTGGGGCCCAGCTCCTGATTTCCAGTTCTGACATGTTTAGGGAGTAGTCATTTTGAGGGGGTCTAATTCTGCATCTTTGCTAATTGTCAATTTGCTGTCCGGAGCCTACTTTGCTTCTGAGTATCTTACACCCCGTTGAATTTCATAAGCCATCGCTTTGAGAATGTGTTCCATGAATATCAGAGAGCTTATGTTTTAGATCTCAGGTCATTCTGAATCAGTTCGATAAGTCTTCATACTTCCCAAAGTTGGTTGTTCATGAACAGTCTACATTTTTGTCCTGCCTAGAAATCTGAATAGCCCAGTTTGACACGTTATAACTTTTGACCAATTGTCCCAATTGAGAAAATTCCTTTTGTACTATGTTCCAGTGGTCACACACTCCAATATTGCCAGTCTACAGATCTTTATGAAATCAGATGAAAAGTTTTCAAGAACTATTCCAGTGGTGAATAATTCTGATTTCTTGTGTTTTCAAGTGCAGAATTGGTAAGTGACCTACTTTGAGCTTTTCAAAATCTATACCCGCGTGAACATTTTGGATAATTGAGTTTTCCCTCGTATTGAAAACATAGGAGTGTACCTACCTGAATATTTATAGACTCCTACCAATCCATTTGTCTACTTTGCCAGAGCCTTTTCGTTTCCAGTTTATTGAAGTTTCTCTGAAAATGCTGAATTCAGAATTAAATGACATACTTTGTCCTTTCTTCACTCGCACCCCATTTGAGGTTAGGAATAATTGGAGGTTGATGTGCATTTTAGACCTAGGAATGAACTCCTTTGAAGATTCCCAATCTTTGACCAATCCTGTAGATCACTTTTTTTTTCCAATTCCGAACCCGATTTTTGCATATTTATTATGTTTTGGTTCAGAAAGTGTAAAGGTGCTATTTTTGCAAATTGGTATCAGTTCAGAAGTTTGTTTTCAGAACAATAAAATTGAGGGGTCATGTTCCACATGTGACATTCAATCACGATCCAGAGGTTGGGTTTTTGAAAGATCTTTTTGATGGATTTGCGAATTCAGTTTCAAAGGCAGTTTGTTCAGTTTGTAGTGCGGAAAAGTGTTAAGTTTCAGAGTGGCCATTTTTCATAAATGATAACTTTCTGTCTGAGAGATGTTTTTAGGATCCGATTGTGGGACCATCTTCATTGCATATGAATCTACTATGTGACCTAATGGGAAGGTTTCAGAATATGGTCTACTCATTTTGCAATGATTGATCTGAAGGGGATTCATGGTGATTCCGCAGTTGTACCTATGTAGTCTTCTGGGAGGCTAAGTTTGCACTGTAATATCTAGTGCCTGAAGATGAATTTGGTGAAGCTCTTCTGCATGTGTTTTCAATGGTGATCAATGAGTCTTCTTTCCAAATGTCGGAGTCAGATTGTTGATTTCAATTAGTTTTTAAGGCCGGTCTCACAGGCAGTTGCTATTTATGAAATCAATTTTTAAGAAGTATGGAAAGTTGATTTATTTTGATTTCCAAACAAATGTTTTGTGATCTAGTGCATCAAAGGTTATGATTGGGATAATTTGTGGATGAAGTGGTTTTCAGAAGTAACAAGGTTCGAGCTATGAAGCATGATTTATTACAGTTCAATGATCATCTTATGTGATTAAAGAGACCACTATGTGTATTAGAGGCTCCTAATTATGATTTGAAACCAAAACATTGCCAAATTTAAATTCAGTGTTTGGACTGATTTTGAAAGCAAATATCGATGCAGTGACAAACACAGTGTAAAGTTAGCGCCATATCATGGAAAGGAGGCTGCGCTAATTTGCAGACTATAAAGTTTAAAGGAGACTTCACAATGTTTTCTTACCCCGAAATCTACGCTGCCAATGGAAGGCATTCCAAACACAATAGTTTGCACAGACAATGGTGGGTGTTTGCAGAATTTAAAAAATCTATTTTAAAGATTAGTTTGCAATCCAGTATGGTCATCTGTCTGCACAAATGAGGAGGATGTTGGATATCAATTTCAAAACAAAATAATGTGATTTCCTGCGCTAGTTTTTAGCATGTGGGTTTTTTATTTGAAAACATTAAACAGTATACAACTTTCCCACTAAAGTATAGTCTGCGCAATACATCAGATATTGAAGAATTTAAAACAGAGGGGCATTACTATTTTGTCTTGGCTGAATGGCAGACATGATATATTGAAATCCAGCGCTGGGTACGTTTTAAGCAAGCTTTCTTGGGAACATTTCAAGTGTCATAGTGGGGAGTCAGGAAGATTACTTTAATACATATGCTGCGATGATTGCTATGAAAGGATGTATTATGTTTTAAACATTAAAACTACAGACATTGATGGGAATGGATATATTGTTTTGAATGTTTTGTTTAAACCTTAGTATTCCAAAAGGTCTGCGCAGACAGGTGAGGGAGGATTTCATGCCATTGTGGAAGGCATTTTGAATAGAAATCATTGCAAAAACCATTAGGTATTGCGCAGCAGTAGATTGAAGCAGATTTTTGACAGTTTACACTGAAAACATTGAATTAAAATTAGTACTGAATAGATGATAGCATGTGTGATTTGGTTCTGAGGTTTTAAAAGTAGAAATTGCATATTGAAACCAGATTACATTGCAAATTAACTCTTCCAGCAGGATCTGCGATAAGCATTGGGGGGGGTGTTTTGGTTATTTTGTTTTAAATTTATGCAAAGTTGGAACTATCTGCAGGCTGCGATAGTAGAGGGAAAATTTTAAATGTTTTTAAGTTGATGTTTGCAGATGTAAATCCATACAAAGGGGCATTTTGACTACTGGAAGACAATCATGGTCTTCGTTTGCAAGATAACAAAGACATTGATGAGCAGTTTTGATGGAGAAACTCAGAAAAGTGAGAAACTGTGCATTTTCTTTGTCCCACATTGGCTGGGCAATGACATTTTTTGGTGTTTATATGGTAAAACACTAACATCCAAGGTAAGTATGAGAGCCGAGAGGCTCTTGGTAGGCCTTTGAGGGTTGGGGGTCAAATTGCATAGGCCATACATAGTGTTTTAGTACAAAATCCAAAAATGCTTTAAAACAGTAAGTTTGATATATCCCACATTCATCCCATAGGGGCAAATTGAAGGCTTTATATACAAAAACAGAAACATATGAGTTTGAAGTTGAAGAGGAGGCTATCCACGTGCGTGCCCTCATCCAACCGCCTTGGTTTCCATGCCCAAAAATGAAGGAGATGAAATTTTGACAAAAATTGACAAAAGCACTTGGTCGTGAAGTCGTGAGACACACATGGTCGCCCAGTCGCTAGAAGCTCCAATCGCGCAGTTGGGAGGAAAGATGGAGTTAGCTGTCAGATTTCAGAGGCCTAGTGACTGACTGCTAGCGGTCAGTCACGCAGTCGCCAGACATCAAAGTTAACCGCCAAGACCTGGCGACTAACCGCTAGCGGTTAGTCGCGAAGTAGCCAGATGCCAATGTTAGCCGTCGCAATGAGGAGATTGCCGCTGGTCGCGATGTCGCGAGATGGAGCAAGCTGCCGGGTGCTGGTCGCCAGGTCACCCAGGAATGACAGAAAAGGTGAAAATTATCTCGCGACTTTGATTTCTAGGTTGTCGCATGGTCACTGAATGTAACTATGGTCAAAGGTGAGTTAAGCACAGTTTGTGATAGTGAATGAGAAGGTGCCACTTGTCAATTTCTGCTGATTTCTAGGCAGTGTATGCATAAATATGAGATTTTCAAGGATTTTAATGTGCACAAAGAAAATTTTAACAAGGAATTTAATAGTTTTATTGCAAATATCCATACGATTATTCCCGGAGGTTTTTTAAAGACACTGGAAATTAGATTTGGACAGAATGAAGATCATAAAATAAAATCAAATTTGCACAAAGGAAAATAAGATAAAATGCATAATATTTTAATTGCATAAGTCAAATTTGAAAGAGCTTTCCAAAGGATTTTTGAAATCAGATTTTCAAAGAGAGATATGACTGGATTTCAGAGATATTTTTCAAATGGAATCAGATTGGATGGACTTTTTTAGTGGGAGAATGAAGGAGATTTGCAAAGGGATAATAGCAGATATTTTTAGATAGATGGACTCAGTTATTAATTGAATCAATCACATATTTTGAAAAGCAAGGATTGAGTGCAGATCAGATTTGAGAGAAGGACAGGTGTTTGCTAGACAGAGTTTTAGGGTTTCTTCTCTTCTATATCTTTCTTTCTTTTCTCAGTTGTAAGTGTTCCTTTCCTCTACTCTGTTCTAGTTTTTTCCTGCAGATGCCCAGAGCAGGTCCCTGTTGGTCTTGTGGAAATTTTATTGTAAGTTATACTTTTGTGTCTTTGTATATTCATGAAAGCTTATTGTCTGGATGTGTTGAAGCAGAATACAGTAATAGAATATAGTGTGGTTCTCCCTCTTTCATGTTATCTTGTCTCTTTGCATTCTGTTTCTGGTCTAGTGTGTTTCACCTATAAGGTATTTGAAATACACCAGCTACAAGGTAGTTTGTTTAATTATTTATGAGTTCCTTTCAAGGAGAGGACTAAGTTTCATAGATGATTTCAGAGATAAAAGCATTGTGATAAGGATTTGATGCAGATGTTTGTATATGAGAGGATAGTTTGTAAGGCACTCTATCTCAGCTGCATGTAGTTTGTAAGGCACTCTACAGTATCTCTATTATTTTATCTCTGTTGATTCATGTTTTCATTGACTCTTTTCCCAAAGGATAGGCACTGGTCTAGAGTATAGTTTGCAGTTTGTTCCTCATCCAATATCAAAACCAATTTAATCAAAATACTCTTGTTACTAAGAAAAAACAAACTGAACTTAGTAAGGACCTATGTCAATAGGATAGTATCCATTTTAATGATTCCTTGGAGAGTGAATCATTAGGTTATCCCTCCTATAAGAAAAGGAAGAAGGATGAAAATCCTTATATCACTAGTTTTGGCTATATTTAAGATCATGGTTTGTATGGTTAAATCTTGCATCTGATTATGCTTGGTCATTTACAAGGTGATTTATCAGTTGGTTTAACAAAGATACATAGAAAATCAGTGTCCACATTAACACATACTGTGTAAACAGCAATCATAAAAGGTAAAACCTGCCTGAGTATATGTGGAGCTCAAAAACGAAGAAGGACCTTATCCAGTCCTTAGCAATTAGGCTTTTCTTGTTCCTGAATCAGTATTAGAAAGCATGGTGTTCAAGTAGTCATTTCAAGCACTGTGATTCATACAAGAAAAATCCCTAACACCACATACAATAAAGAGATGCTAGTGATTATTCATGCGCTGGCCAATTTCAGGCAATATTTGATGGGATCCAAATTTCTAGTCTAAACAAATCACAAAAGTCTTAAGTACTTTTTGGAGTAGAAGGACCTAAATTAGAGGAAACAAAAGTGGGTGAGAAATATTTAGGATAACTAATTTGATGTTGAGTATGTAAAGGGTACATAAAAAAAATATGGTTGCTGATACTTTGTCTAGGAAACTAGCAGTCTGCTCTTTCATTGAGATTTTAGCTGATTGGAGATCTCAACTCCTGGCTGAATATGTGAAGGATACATTTTATTTTGATTTTATTGAAGACAAGGTAAAAGATGATGAGTATTCCCTAAGGTATGGTATTTATTACAAGGACAAAATCTTTCTTGTACAAAATTCCTAGTTGAAGGTCAAAGTTTTTAGATCATTACATGATGCACCTTTAGCAAGACATTCATGATTCTTCAAAACATATCAACAGGTTTGTGAAAGGTTTACCTAGAAGGGATTGAAAGATGATGGATTGCAACATGTTAGAGAGTGTCTGACTTGCTAGTAGAGAAAGTCAGAACACACGTCCCTATAGGAATTCTACAACCACTTTCGATCCCTGAGCAGATGTGGGAAGGGATATCTATGGATTTTCTCAAAGGTCTTCCATTAGTTCAAGGGAAAGACTACATCTTTGTAGTAGTGGATTGGTTAAAAAAGTACATACATTTTTTTTCTATTGCTACAGATTATTCAACACCTCAGGTGGAAAATATGTTTTTCAAAGAGGTATTTAGGCTACATGGTCTACCTAAGATCATTTTTAGTGATAGAGATAATAAATTCATTAGTTAATTTTAGTAGGAATTATTCTGATTGACAAGTACACAATTGACACATAGAACAAGTTAGCATCCTCAAATGGATGGGCAGAAAAAGATGGTAAATAAATAGATCAAGGACTACTTGAGGAACTATGTTTTAGGGAAACATCATTCTTGGGAAAGATGACTTTAGTTAGGTGAGTATTGTTACAATACTACCTTTCACATGTTTATTGGCATGTCTCCATTTAAATCATTGTATGGATATGACGCTCCATCATTTGTAGACTTGGAATTTAATGATAGTAAAGTTCCATAGGAAAAGGAGACAATTCAAGGCTATCACGATACTCTAAGGATGCTAAAGGATAACATATAATAGGCATAAAATCAACAAAAAAATGTATGCAGAAAGACACAAAGTGGAGAGAAATTTTAGGTTAGGGACTTGGTTTTCTTGTGCTTACAACCATATAGGCAGTCATCATTGAAAGGTAGGGGTGCATAAAATTTTAAGCCTCATTTCTATGGTCCTTACAAAATCCCCAAGAAGGTTGGTGACATTGCGTATGATCTGGAGATACTTGAAGGAAGTAATATTCATAATGTATTTCATGTTTCTTATCTAAAGAAGGTATTGGGTCAACATACTATTGCATCCCCAGAGCTACCACCATTGGATGAAGAGGGGGATTTAGTACTAGTCCCTGAAGGCATTGCTAATTTTAGAGAAAGGAAATTGAGGAACACATTTGTTCAAGAATGCCCGATTAAATGGAAAGACCTACCTATTAAGAATGTGACTTAGGAAGGAGAGGAAATTCTACAATCTCCCAATTTGCATTTGCTAGAGGACCAACAATTATAGGAAGGGAGGCTTGTCATGTCCCTCTCTAAGGCCTAGCCAATAATTATTGGTGTCCAACCTTATTTGTTCCCTCAGGCTAGAAATCCTAGTAAATTAAGGGAATGACAAATAAGTTAGTCAACCCAAGCTTATGTTTTAGATTAAGTGAAAATAGGTTTTGAAGGGAACCCAAAACCCTTTAAATTGTTAGGAAGAAAGATAGATCATCTAAGAACAATATAAAATGATTAGACAACAAGGAAAAAAACAACTGGAAACCACACAAAAAACTAGCAAAAGGAAAGCACTGAAGACAGGGCCAACAAACAGAAACAAAAAAGGATAGAAAGAACCCTAGGAAGAAAAAAAGCTAAGTAAAATTCTTAAGAAGCTCAACCACTTCCAACTCAAGATGACTCATGACTAATCATCAACTTTCTTCAAATATTTTATGTCCTTTTTAGCATTCTGCACAATCTTCAACAGGTGTCCTTATCATCAACAAACTTAACAGTAGAGTTTTCCTTGTTGGCATTCTCCATCTTGGAAATGATGATCCTTAGGTGTTCCGAAGAAGCTTTGAGGATCTTAAAGCTTTGTTCACCAATATTTTCAAGAGTTTCCTCCAAGCCATTAACTCTTTTATTAAGAATAGAAAACCTATCACCCACTTTCTCAAATCTAGAGTAGTAGGCTTCTATCATGGCATCAACATAATTAATTTCCTTGGTGAGGTCTCTGAGTTCTTCAGGGAAGGAGATATCCTTTCCAGCCCCAATGGCCTCCAAAAAATCTAGTTTGCTGGAAAAGGCCCTCTGATTTTTCTTCATATCTTTAACCTCATTGAAAACCCAATTAACAACCTTATTAAAATCCATAGCCCCCTCCTTAGTTGTTTGTAGAACATTCATATTGGGCTCCTTGCTGCAGTTATTAAATTCGGAAAGAGAAGTGTCCTCCCTAAGGGTACCTATAGCAACATCAATATCAAGATCACTCTGAGGAATATAACCCTGATCATTCACATTCTTCAGAACCCTATCCACTTCCATAGAATTATTCAACACATTCTTAGTGCTAGGTGAATGAGGAGGGGGAGGGTTGACTGAGTACATAGGACTCAACTTCATAGGGCTACGAGGAGGGGAAGGAACAAGAGTATCCCTACCAACATTCTCATATTTTATGACCATAGAAGCCAAAATATTAGGTTTCTAGTGAGAAGAACTAACATTATCCTTATATTTAGTGTCGATATCCTCATTGCAATAGACCCCTTACTCAACCCAAATATCCTCCTTGGTTTTCTTTCTACTCCTTCCTTTCACCGTCTTCCCTTTCTTGATCTTGCCAAACCCAGAGGCCATAATTTTACCCTTACCCTTTGAACCGCCTCACAATAGGTGGTTAGTAATCATGCCCAAAGCCTCTCTTAGGAATAGTTTATTCAATCTAAGGATCACTTCTTCCACCATGAGGTGCATTTATTTTGTCAACCTAGGGATGTATACTTGAAATGCTATGACACAGTATGTGCACTAAGTTTCTTAAGGATCCATTCTACCTATGCTGCAGGAAAGTAAAATACATGAAAGGAATCTATACTAGGGCTGCAGGAAGGAAAACACACTTAGTCCTTAATAAAATGAATGCTACAACTTGCAAACTCTACTTAAATCTATTCTTTCAACCTAGAGCATTCACTATAGCTATCCTTGCAGGTGTTGTAGGAACATTAAGGAAGTACAATGTTGCAGGAAGAAACTGTAATCTTATATCTAGAATACTGGAAATGCTTAAAGTAAATCTATTCTACTTCTACTCTCATCCACCTACCAAGTGGGCCCCCTTGGTTGGCTTCTACTAATCTATGAACACAGAATATGAACCAAGAGTTATTTCATTATCTTTCAAAACTGATTACATGAGAATAAGACATGAAACTAAAAATAAACTTGCTATGCAAGATACAATCAGAACATTGTATTCCCTTCAAAAATCCAAACTTACAAACAAACAGTCTCCACCCTATAAATAGAGGATTGATTTCTTTATTCCCAAATAGAAAAGGAACTAACTAACTAAAACCACACCAAAGAAAGAGAACAGGAAGTGCAATGGCCCACGACATGCTCAATGAAGTTTGGGCGACCAAGTCAACATGCTGGTAATACGGAGGGAATATAGCAGAGCTACATTTATGCATCTTTGAAATAGTGGCTCCTGATTTGTGGTAGCCGTGTCTTTTAATGCCATGATGGATTATCCACTCGAAGATGGTCTTTACATCCTCCTTCAATGCTGTCAACCACTCCCAGTGACTCCTACTTCTTGGCAAGATTAGTTTATATGCAAAAGATATTCATGCAAGCAAATTATCAAATTAATCCAGATGTTAGAACACACATTCTGATTATTATATGTAATACTACAACATATATATAATATTGGCGTAGTATGACATATCTATTCCACCCATGGCTTAATGGTTCTTTCTGTACTTAACAAAAGTTCAACTGACTAAAAGTTCACAACTATTCTGATAATATTTGAAAATAGAGTGCAAGGATTAATATAATGAAGACAGTAAAACATTCTTATCATTTTCCCCTTGGCAAGATGAATGCTTGTCCTCAAGCATTACATCTTCTGGTAATTGCTCTGAAATCTCCAACCTCTGGTCTTCCTCTCCTTTGGCTTTTAAAGGTGTAATTGAACCCTCTTGTTCTCTCCCAGACACCCACTCTATGATCTTCTTGAAGTCGGTCCAGTCTGTTAGTGTTGATGTCATACAGGGGCCAAAGGAGAATCGGTGGCTGCATGATGAGTGGACACCAGAGTTCCTGTCTAGTTTGCCTTCCCAGCTGTATGTATTTTGGCACTCTTTAGATAGTTGCTTGGAGGTTGATAGGACTATTTGGTTCTAATCTCTTCAATATCTCGGATAACCTACCTCATCTGCTTCTGGCTCCGGCTAGGGCTCTCTGAAAGACAAAGTAAGATAAACCATCATACTCTGCATAAACCTCTATTCTAATCCTGAAAATTTTGTCCCTTGTTTCTTCCTTAATTTTTCCATAAGTCAAATTGAGCCAATCTCTGAAGAGTGTAGCTGGCTTGCTTCTCTTTGCTCTTAATGGTAATGGCTTTGTTTTCTCCTATTCCCTATAATTTTCCAACTATCTATCATAGTTGGATTCATTGTGCATCCGGGACATCAATGCCCTTAGGTGGATATCCCCTATGTAGAGTAGAGGATTCCACTTAGTCTCAGATGGGATAATGAAGTTATGCATGTATAGTTCACAAAGTAAATTTTGTTGCCATGAGGGAAGAGTCTGATAAAGACCATAAAATTCTTGGGCTGACTTGAACTCAGAACCAATATCTTTGATGGTCATCATTAGCTGGAACAAGAGGAACTATTCTTTCAAATAGATGGTATAGACCTAGGAGGTGGCCTACACGTAATGATCTGATCAGCCAATTTGAGGGCATGATCCATTTTCTATTTTTGTTTTTCTAGTTGTTCTTTCAATTTTGCAATTTCTTCCTCTTTCTCTATTATGACCTTCTTTAGTTTCTTCTTTTCTTTTCTCCATAGAGTTGTTGTTAACACATAATTATTATGCAATCCAAAGAGAAGCATTTGCAATGTGTTTGGGCCACAATTTTCTACCTGATTTATTTGCCTCCTCTGTTCCTTCCAAGACTGCTCTAAGAAAATTACTAACCAAGTTCTTTTGTAGGGCACTAAGGCAGTTTTTGCATAGGCTGACTGATGGATTACTGAGGCATTTTCCTCGTTAATGATTGGAATGTCCTAATGGATTTCTTGGGAACTATTTTGAAAAACACTAGGTTCAGCTTCATAAGTTTCTGCGAAGTTTGAAGGAAAGTCTGGAACTGCAGACTGAATTGGGGAATCATCTGGAATTATTTGCACATTGGGATGTTCATCAGATTGCAAAGGAGAAGAGGGTTGGCTTATGGAGGATGCCCTAGGGAGCTATCCTCTCATTCTAGGACTCCTTCGCACAGGGGTCTCTACAATTTCTACAACCTTTTCTTTAGTAATCTTCTTTGGCTTCTCTGCTGCAGGAGTAGCTGCTGCAGGAACTGGCTTCCTTTTCTTCCCCTTTGAAGAAGTAGGGATTTGTAGTTTGGCTATAGGAACTGGAGGTTCTTCCTCTAATTTTCATTTTCCTTTGGTTTGGGAAGAAGTAGGTACATTGATCTCATGAGCAGGTAAGGGCATATTTCCTCGAAGATTTACGGTTTCTTCCCCTTGGGTATCTTTTTCAAGGGCTGGGTTAGTTGGTATTACATTATCATGACCAATTTTCTCATTAGGGTTAACCTATGGTTGTACGGTTTTGCACTAGACAAAATCTGATCATGCCATGGGAGAGGCATCCCTAAGAGATATTTCTATTAACAGTTTAATTAGGGCATGGTGGGTAACAAAATTTACATTCCCTTTTTGGGTCTCTTCAGCACTTTTGCATAGCATGTTATATAAAAAATTTGGAACATTTATTGCTAGATTATGCCTCACATAACTCAGTAATTTGAAATGATGTGCATGTAAATTGGACAATCTCCCTTCACATGTGAAATACCTGATAAAATTCATGGCCAACTCATTATACAGTGGAGGGATAGACATTCTCTTGCAACCCTGTTTGGTAATCTCCAAAGGAGGATCACCTAGTAGGGTGAACTGAGCCCTTGCTGATCTAGCATCATGAACATTAGGGTAATGTTCTCCAACCACTAGTAATCTAGTAAATTCTACAATCCACTCCTCTGTCGTGACCACTGTTAATCCCCACACAGTTACCTGACCTTCTTCAAATGTACTCACAAATTCCACTGCTGAGTCCTTATCAAATTTTTTTAACCTTAGGAAATACCCTAACCAGTCGCATGCATTGAATCTTCTGACCACTTCAACATCTGAGAGTAACACACCATGTGCTACCAGATCATGTCTCTATAACTGGCCTCCCATCTATGCTTTGCTAATTTCAATCTATCTTCTCAGTAGTAGGTAGATGCCTTATTGCTTATTTGAATTTCAGACTACCCATTTTTTTTAACAAAGGACTATGAGCTTTCTCCTAAATTTCTCTATTTTTCCTGGCATGAACAATGGTGATGAATTGAAATAGGAGAGATTATAATCTTTACTGTGGGTTTTCACTTAACTTAATTATAAGTCACATCAATTCTGAAAATCATGGAGGATTCGGGAATAAAAGTATAATAGTTGAGTGATATAACACTTAGAACTTTAATATGGCAAGGCTAAGTACAGATTTGGGGTGACATAAAATCTTTCAGGCATAAATAGAAATGATAGTTTGGAATTAATACACTTCCCTCTCCCCTACTTAACATTGACAAGTGTCCACACTTGGCAGATGTGTCACGAGGGATGGAACTGACGTAATGGCATAATAATATATGTATTACAGTACTAGATACAATTATCAATATCTATGCGCTAAAAATGGAAAAAATTTGAAAAGTGCATACTTGTCATTCAATCTTTGCATATGGTGAAAAAGGTGGTGAGAGTGGTATGAAAGTGGCGATGGCTTATGTCAACATACCTGGCTGTTTATTGAAAGCTTTTAAAGGAAAAATGATGATGACGTGGAAGGTGGGTGGGTGGTAGATTAAAGAAATGAGATGAGTTGGAAAGAAGAAATAGAAAGTGAATGAAGGAATGTACTTCATGTAAACATGAAGCATTTATTATGGACATGCTCTATGGATTTTTACTGAAGAGCTGCAGGAAGAAGGTTCACACCCTCTGCTATAGGAAGTGTTACCTGTTGCTCATTTAATTTTTGTTGTTTGAATTTCTATAGGAAGTCTTCTTTTGTTTGGGTTTGGTGATACAACTTTAGCCGATGTCCATTGACTAGAATCTTGAAGTGTACCAGATCAATTTTGGTCAACTGGATGGATCCATTTTTGAAAACATGACTTATTTCATATGGCCCCAGCCATCTTGTCTGCAACTTGCCTGGTATTTCTTTGAATCTTGAATCATACAGCAATGCCTAGTCTCCAACTTGAAATTGTTTTCTCTTGATATGCGAGTCATGCCATTTCTTCCTTTGTTTCTGGACTAGTTCAGTTCTCTCCAGTGCAGATTTATGCATTTCATCCAGGGAATTGAGATGCAGTAATTGTCCCTTCTGTGCTACAGGAAGATCAATATTTAACTGCAGTGTTGTCCTCAGTGTTTTGTGTTCAAATTCAACTGGTAGCATAGCCTTTTTTCCATACAATAGTTCAAATGGAGTGAATCCAGTAGTGGTCTTCCAAGTTGTTCTATACACCCAAAGGGCTTCTGATAGTCGACTGCTCCAGTCCCGACAATGCAGATGAATTGTCTTTGTTAAGATGGATTCTATTTCCTGATTTGTAACTTTAGCCTGTCCATTGGCTTGAGGGTGATAAGGGCTGGACTTCCTATGTTTGATATTGTATTCTTTCATGAGCTCTATTATTAAATTGGAAGTGAATTGGGCACCTTGGTCAGTTACAAGTTCTCTCGGTACTCCATATCTTGTGAAAATCTCATTATACAAAAATTCTGCAACTTTATGGTCTCGGGCATGTTTCATAGCTTTTACTTCGACCCATTTGGTCAAATAATCAGTGCACACCAGGATGTAAGACTTCCAATTGGATGGAGGGTCTATTGGAACAATCAAGTCCATACCCCATTTTTCAAATGGAGTGACCACCACTTGTGGATTTAATAGAATTTCATTAGACTTAGTCAGTCGGCCCATTCTTTGACATTTGTCACATTTTCTTGTATAGCTGGCTGCATCCTTGTGAAGTGTAGGCCAATAATATCCGGTTGTTAAAATCTTTTGGGTTGTTCTTTTTGTTGCAAAGTGCCCCCACATAGTTCATCATGACAGACATGGAGAATGTCATATATCTCATCTTCTCTCACACATCTACGCATTACTTGATCAGGTCCAGTGTAAAACAACATGTTATCAATCCAAGAGAAATTAAAACTTTTTTCAACCAGTAGTCTTCTTTCTTTGTAATAAAAATGTGTTGGAACTTTGTTAGCTGCAAGGTAATTAGCTAGGTCAGCATACCACAGACTTTGGAGAACAATATGAAACAAATGCTCATCTGGAAATGTATCATCTATTAGAGTAGTATCTTGTTCTATATGGTGGATTCTTGACAGATAATCAACTACTACATTTTCCTTGCCAGGCTTGTCAACTATAGTAATGTCAAATTCCTGCAAAAGAAGAAGCCATCTTGCTAACCTGCCTATGATAACAGGTTTGTTCATGATATATTTTATTGCTGCATGGTCAGTATGAACAAAAATAGGATAGCTAGTTATGTAATGATGGAATTTGTTCAAGGAATATACTAATGCTATTAATTCTTTCTCTATCACTATGTAGTTTAACTCTGGTCCATGGAGGCTTTTGCTAATGTAGTAAATTGCATTTTCTAGGTTACTAGACTTTTTTCCTAGGACAACACCTAATGCGTAGTCTGAAGCATCTGTATGAATGTGAAATGGAAAAGTCCAATCAGTACCCCTAAGTATGGGTGCAGTGGTTAACAGTTTCTTAAGCTACAGGAAGGATTCATCACATTCTTTTGTCCAGTTAAATTCAGCCCCTTTAGTAAGCAAAGTATACAGAGGACTAGCTATTTGACTAAATTTTTGGATAAACCTTCTATAGTATCTAGCATGTCCTAGGAAATACCTAACATCTTTCTTCTTTATAGGAATAGGCAATGTTAGAATTACCTCTATTTTCGTAGGATCTACCTAGATTCCAATTTCAGATATAAAATATCCCAGCACTATGCCTTCTTGAATCATCATGAAACATTTGTCACTATTGAGAGACAAATTGTGTTCCTGACATCTGATTAGCACTCTTTCCAAATTCTTCAGGGCTTCCTCAAAGGTGAATCCAAATGTAGTAAAGTCGTCAATATATATCTCCATACAATCATGTGATATATCAGCAAAAATGCTGATTACAGCTCTCTGGAAAGTAGTTGGTGCATTGCATAGGCCAAATGGTAATAAAGAATAGGCATATGTACCCTAGGGGCATGTGAATGTAGTCTTCTCCTGATCTTCTGGAGCAATTCTGATCTGGTTGTAACCACTGTATCCATCCAGAAAGGAGAAATATTTCTTACCAGCCAGAGTGTCCAGGACTTGATCAATAAAGGGTAAAGGAAAATGATCCTTCTTTGTGGCATTATTCAACTCTCTGTAATCCACACATATTCTCCATTTCCCCCCTTTCTTAGGTACAATGACTAACGGTGATACCCACTTGCTATCAGAGATTGGATAGATGAAACCAACATCTAGTAATTTTTGAAATTCACTTTTGACTATCTCTCTCAATGTTGGATTTATCCTTTGTTGAGGCTAGCGTAGTGGTAAGCTTCCATCATTAATGTAGATCCTATGGCTACAAAGCTTGGGGTTCAGTCCTAGCATGTCTCCACAATTCCAAGCAAAGGCTTTCTCATGCTTACACACGAGTTTAGTTAATAGTTCCATTTGTTGATGTGGCAACTTTTTGTTTACATGGAGATTATGACCAGGGGAAATTTCCACAGTAGTTGTTAGCTCTACCATTGACATCTCAGGTACTGGGTTTGTAGATATTTCACATGGTAACAATTGGCTAATTATTTCAGGGCTTGCTGGAAAGACACAGTCTTCATAGGTACATAGCTGTAGAATAACACTTTCAGAAACATCTTTTGCTGCTATACACTCATTGGTAAGAATACTCTGTATTACATCATCTTCCTCTTGCATTTTTAGAAAAGACTATCTATGCATCATCATAAGCTAAGAAAAAAAATTGACCTCTTCTTCCTCATCTCCTAGCTTTGGCCAAATGGGATCCTTCAAATCTGGTTGAGGCTAGGCAGGAGGATAGAGTGCTATTTTCTTTATTGCTTGGCCATTTGAAATTATCATACTCCCTGATTTGCAATTAATTTTTGCATCAGTGGTGGCTAACCAAGGTCTCCCCAGGATGACTGGATAGCCAACAAAGTTTACTTTTGGTGATAAGATGAGAAAATCAGTAGGGTATTCCCATGAGTCTAGGGTAACTACCAC
>MU226378.1:35663-49977 GCA_018584345.1 Thuja plicata | reverse complement strand
TGGCTCATAAATTTCACATCCCTATCAGAGACTATACTCAAAGGAAGACCATGAATCCTTACAATCTCTTTGAAAAACAAATAGGCTATGTGGCTAGCATCATTAGTAGTCCTACATGGAATGAAATGTCCCATTTTACTAAATCTATCAACAACTACATAAATACTATCATACCCCTATTTAGTTTTGGGTAAGCCCACAATAAAATCCATACTCACAAACTCCCATGGCCTGTTAGGGACTAGTAGAGGCTAATACAATCCTGCATTACTCATTCCTCCTTTTTCCTTCATGCAAACCATACACTATTCCCACACTTGGTGACATCTTTCACCAACTTTGGCCAATTGTAGAACCTTTGGACTAGTTCCAAGGTTTTGTCCTTACCAAAATGACCACTTAGATAACCATTATGTTTCTCTTGGATGAGGTTCATCCTCATTGACCCTTTAGGTACACACAACTGATTTCCCTTGAATAACAACCCATTTTGTAAAGTAAAATTAGAGAACTTGCTATGAAAATGATTTTCAAATTCATCACATACCTTATAGGCCTCACCAAAATCCTCATCTGAATTGTATAAATCTCTGAAACTTTCAATCCCAATTCTATTCAAGTGGACTTCTTGCACTATCAACAATCTCCTTCTTAAGGCACTTGCCACCTTATTAAGTTGACCCTTCTTATGCTTTATATTAAAAGTGAATTCTTGCAAGTACTCCATCCACTTCAAATGCCTATTGCTTAGCTTTTCTTGAGTGTTGATGTAACTAAGAGCTTGATTGTCAGTAAATACCACAAACTCTTTAGGAAAAAGATAGTGTCTCCATTTTCTCAAAGATTGGACTAAGGCATATAGTTCCAAATCATAAGAAGAGTGTTTCTTCTTAGCCTCATTCAATTTCTCACTAAAAAGGGAAATAGGCCTACCTTCTTGACTCAATACCCCTCCTACTGCCATTCCACTAGCATCACATTCAATTATAAACAAATTCTCAAAGCTTGGCAATTGTAGGACTGGTTGAGTAGCCACTTATTTCTTCAACAACTCAAAGGCTTTCTCTACTTCTACTATCCATCTGAACTTAGTTCTGACCCCACACTTTATAGTATCCATTAGAGGTTCACATATCCCACTAAAATTTCTAATAAACTTCCTATAAAATTGGTCAAGGCCATGAAAACTCCTTACCTCAGTGGCTATGGTAGGTGGAGGCCAATTCAATATAGCAGAAACTTTGTCTTTGTCCATCTTCAAAGACCCTTTGGACACTACAAATCCCAAGTAGACTAGTTCTTGTTTGAAGAACTCACATTTCTCAAGATTGATAGCCAATTTCTCCTCATGCAACCTTTTCAAAACTGCATCTACATGTCTGATATGCTCCTCTCTTGTCTTGCTAAATATCAGTATATCATCAAGATATACCACCACAAACTTCCCTGTGAAGTCCTTGGGAACCTCATTCATGAGCCTCATGAATGTGCTCGAAGCATTAGAGAGGCAAAATGGCATAACAAGACATTCATATAACCCATATGTGGTCTTGAATTCTATTTTCCATTCATCACCTTCCTTCACCCTGATTTGGTGATAACCACTCTTCAAATCCAAATTTGTAAAGTACATTGCCCCTCCTAGGAAATCCATAAGATCCTCTATCCTAGGTATAGGGAATCTATACCTTATAGTGATTCTATTTATAGCCCTTGATTCTGTGCACAATCTCCACTTTCCCCCCTTCTTGGATGCCAAAACAACCGGGACTGCACAAGGGCTAATACTCTTCTTGATCAAGCCTTGATCTAAGAGTTCCTTCACTTGCTTAGATACCTCCAAGTTATTCTCTAGAGTCAGCTTGTTTTCTTCTTTTATGGGCAAGGATGCCCCTACCATAAAGTCTATTTGATGACTTATAACCCTCTTAGGTGGTAGGGTTGCAAGAGTGCCATCACTCACTATGTCTTTGTACTTCTCAAGTAATTCTTTCACTTCTGATGGTAATGGCTCCTTCACTGATTGTTCCTCTTCATTAGGTCTTAGAACAATAGCATAACCTTCCCCATCATTATCCTTGATGTCATTTACAAACTCCTTACCACTGCATAACATAACACTAGGAGTTTTGGTCTGTGGTTCTTCATCCTCTAGCAAAGACTGAATTTTGAAAGTATTTCCTCCTTTCTTGAATGTGATGGATTTATCCTTCCCATAATACTACTCCATTATAAAATTACCAAGGCCTCCCACGAAGCAAATGGAAAGCATCCATTGGTTGGATGTCACAAAGTAATTTGTCCTTGTACCCTGCTATTGAGAAATCTACCCATGTTTTCTCATTGACCAGCACACTTTGGCCTTTGTTGAACCATGTCACCTTATAAGGAGTCACATGGGGTATCATGGATAGATTAAATTTTACTACTACCTCCTCTAAAATGATGTTATCTGTGGATCTAGAGTCCACAATCACCTTACATACCTTACCAAGGATCTTGCATCTGATTCTAAAAAATGCCCTCCTATGTTTGGGCTCATCCTTGATTGGCTGCCTTATTAGCACCCTTGTGAACATTAGGTTCTCACCCATCTTTGAGTCTAGATGGTCTACCTCAGGGGTTTTGACACTTGAAGTTTCCTTATGTGCATATGCTACCCTTTTGTCACTAATTTCTACAGAAGGTTTGTCAGGACATCTATAGGCTGGATGGCCTAATTGTCCACAGTAATAAAATTTCATGGTTGCAAAATAGGAACTAATCCTACCTCCTCTTCCTCTATTAGGACCACCATGATTAATTCCACCTTTTTTATAGCCTCCTCTTGAACTACTTTCAGTCTGCTGCTCTGTCAACTTGTTCTCTCCTTGGTATCTTTGTTCACTACCCCTACCTTGGTAGCATCCTCTTTGACCCCTTTGGTCTCTCCCTCTACCTCTATTTTTATTGTTGTTCTTGAAGGTAGAATCCCCTTTCTTGTTATTATTTTCTTCCACTTTTATAGCCAATTGATGACACTTTTTCATTGTGGTAGGTGTCCATAGGCTAATCTCCTCTTGGATGTTCCAATTCAATCCACCCAAGTATCTTGCTACTTTGATTAACTCTTCTTCCTGCAATTTAGACCTTAAACACAATCTCTAGAATTCCTCAGTATATGAGGCCACATCTAGGTCTTTCTATTTCAAGTTTTGTCTCTTCCTATGAAGGTGTATTTCATAGTCCTCTGGAAGATAGTTTTACTTCAACTTGGTCACCATAGCATTCCAATTTTCTATTGGTTCCTTTCCAATACTTACCCTCTCATCCTGAAGGTATTTCCACCAAGTCAAGGATGACCCTCTGAGTCTAGACTTGGCCACTTTGATATTTTGGGATTCAATTATTCGCTCACACTCGAAGTGATTCTCCATTGCTTCAATTGTGAGGCCTCACCCCGACCCCTCATAGCTCAGTTGATACATTTATTTTGATACATTGATACACTTTTTGATTATCCTAACAGAGACTCAAGCTATTATGTTTATGATGATGATTATATTATATGGATTAAATTTTGATATGGATTAGACCTAGAACATGTGGTTGATTTTGATTATATATGTTTAGATTACTGAATTGATGAGAAGATCAGATCATGATTAGACTTGATTATTTCATGGATGTTATGTCATGATGATTATGGAATTATTATGTTTTAAAAATTTCTGTGTGAAAATTGCAATTAGGAATTTAATCCTACTTATTGATTAATGCTGCTAAGAATGAATTGAAAATGTATATTACATGTGATTTTATTATCTTGGACTACTGGTGCTCGAGTTTAGTGTGCAGAAAAGAGAACCATGGAATTATTTGGAGAATCAGGGATAAACACATGTGAATTGAGTAAGCCAATGTTTAATCCAATAAGGGGTAGAAATCTCATTGTAATGTGATCTTTGTTGTAAACATAATCTGAATGTGTGTTAATAGTTTAAATTCATGTTGTTGTTTGGACATGTCATTGTGAATGTGATGTGTATTTTTTTTTGTTGTCACTTGACACTTGTATTGTCCATGTGAATGGTGACATGTCAAATTAGGGCTTGGGAAAGAATCACCAAACCTTATAGGATGTTATATTAATCCCACTTGCATATAGATGTCTTGTAGGGATCACATCAAGTTGGAACTCAGATTTAAACTTTAAGGGTACTTTGGAGTGGTCAAAAGTGACCCTAGAGTGTATTTTTGGCCAAAATTAGTTAACCCTAAGGGGGTACCTTGGGTTGGGGGCTAGTTTTTACCTATGAAAAATCCTAGATCAGCATTATGGCCCTCCAAAATGCCTACTTTTCAAAAGTGGCGAAATAGAGATGACCTCATGCATCTAACTTGTCCCACACTCCTTACTAAATTCTCAATTAAGAGGGGAGACTAGAGGTAAGACCGAAGGAATAGAGGGCATGTCTCATTAAGTGATAGGTCTTGAGTACACTTCTGGGGGTCTTCTTAGAGGGTTTGGAGAAACTTAGTGGGTATTCACCCACTCTCTAATTTTAGAGACAATTAGGGTTGGAGGAAGGAAAAAAAAAGGTTAAGGGATTCTTCTCAACCATTTTCTTGCCATTTTTCTTGGACCAAGGTTGGTGGATCCTTGCCATGGAGAAATACTCTTGCATTTTAGCTTTGTATGTTATTATTTTTATGAACATGTAAATCTTGTATGGTGTTCATATATGTAAATTTTCTATGGAGTTCATATATGTAAATCTTGCATAGTGTTATTGTATGTAGATCTTGTTATTGTGTGTTGGGTTTGGGATGCATTTGGATTTTGTATCATTTCTTGTTCCTTTAGATTGGGAGTGTTGTTCATGGGTGTTTAAGGCATTACTCACCCTTGGAAAGGGAAGAAGTGGCCTTGGGTGAAGGGGTTAGTTGGACTCTTCATTGTAGTGAGAGTCTCTTCTCATGGAGAGAAGAGGGAGAAAATGCAAGGTGTATGGGCTCTTGCATGCCATTGTATTTGATCCTAATTTGGGGGGAGATAAGGGAATACTGGGAGGAAGATGTATGTGGTTTTGCCTTGAAGAGGAAATGACTAAATGTGTATATGGAAGGAATGTCAATGTAGCCTTGGAAAGGCATGAAAAAACTCTTGTTGAAAATTTAGAATAGGCAATGGCATTCTCCTCCTTGGAAAAGACCACCTACACCCTACTTCAATGCGTTTGGAAAACTCATTTGTGAAGCCTTGGTTGAGAGTTAATTATTGTGTTTTGTATATATGATGGTTGTGAGAATTTGGATGTGTTACCTATTTAGCCTTGGCTCTCCAATCCCGGGGGTGGTCTCCTTGAGATCTTGGTTGGGAGGTGAGCTTCCCATAGTTCTCCTAATGTATTTGTAGGTTTTTAAGTCAAGATGATTGTGGAAAAAACTTGGGAGAAATATCCATTTTGGTGTAGTTGTGTGAGAGCAACTTTAATGTTGCATGGTTACTCCTTGTATTGAGATTAATTTCTTATTAAAGTGTTGTAATGTCCATATTGTAAGCTTTGTTAAGGAAGTTGAAAAGCTCTTATTCATTATGTAATAGTTTTCATAACATGAGAAATCTTGTAGATTTAGGAATTTTATAATCTCTATAATGTATTTGATTTTAAAGTTTCAAGTTAAAAAAAAACAATTCATTCTTCCTTTGGAAATCTAAATTCTATTTCAATAGGATCATTACTCTACATTAAAATTTACATTGGAACCTCAGTCAGTGAAAAGAAGAGATAAACTTGATAACAATAAAAAATCGAACAAGTAGTATACTAATATAAAAATCAACTAATAACAATGTTTAAGTTCTAGTTCACTTAGTGTATTGCAAAAAATAAATAAATCAAATGCAAACAATTAACTACTCCAAAAAAGAAAATCAATAATATCAATGTGTTAGAAGCTATAACCAAATTATACCATGACATTTTCTAGAATATAGAGAAAAAATGCTCTCTGGAAAATGTATGGGGAGGGATTTAATTCCCCGCTTTACACAGAGAATATTCTCTATATATTCCCCTCACTAAACCCCCTTAATTACCCCTAATTATCCCTTTAATGCTAATACATAGTTTTAATTAACGAGGGAGGCATGATGTTGCACCCATCTCGATGGGCCCCACACACTTATGTTGTAAGTGTTGAAAGGAAATTTAAACAAAAAAATTTAAATGAAAAAGGGGCTCCAACAAACTACTTGGGTTCTGCACCACCCACCCCAAGTCTTCGCCACCTCCTCCTTGCTGTTAGGTCCCTTGCTTAGTGACATAATTCAGCTATCCTCTCCCATGCAAAATCTTTCCTTAGGATATTAGTAAAGGGTTTTGATGGGCCCTAGGAAACTTCTATATCGCTCCTCCTCCAAGCGTACTTGTCTAACATGGGGATCTGCATACTCCTTGGCTTTAACACCACCCCATACCCTCTTCCATGTGAAATTTCCCTTACCACTTTTTGGTTGACTTCACCTTAATATTTTTGCTACAGATTGAAATGGGAAATCTTGTAGTGGAACCCATCTCCACTTTGGTGAATGTGCATGCCTTTTTCAAAAGGCCTTCCTTACATGAATTTCACAGCCTTAGGATAGGTTATGATTTTCCCACACCCCTCCCACTTGGAAAGTAGGGCTTGGGAATAGGGGTGATGGGTGATGGGATAGGGTAGGTAAGCTAGTTAGTAGGGTTAGTTAGGTTGTTTGATTAGGATTAGCATTAATAGATTTAACATGTTAAGGTTTAATTAGTTTAAAATCAGCCTTTAGAGTTATAGTCTTTTTTTATATCATGGTTAATTAATTAAATTGAATCATTGATATTAGTTAGTTGTTAATTAAATTTCATTATGTTAATTAAAATATGTTGTTCATATGTCTAAAAGGGTTAGAAGCTAAATTATTTTCCTTCTAGGGGTTAATTCAATTGTTTTATTTAAGGTTAATTTAATTTTGTTAAGGGATTAATGAAAATTAGGCTTGCATGTGTTTTTATAAAAGGGGATAATTTAATTAGAAATGATATTGGTAGGTTAGGAAATTAGCTTAGATTTCAATTATTAGATTTTAATCAATAGTTTATTTGGTATAGTGAAATTGTTATTAAATTTTAATTATGTCAAATGGTAAATGTTTCATGTACGTTTGTTAAAAAGGGAGTAGAATTTAATTAGTCCTTATATTATGGGATATATATATATATATATATATATATATATATATGTTTAAGTGGGTCCAAGGGTAATTAAGAAAGGTTATACATATTAATTCTTGAGATTAATTTAGTTCTCTTTTATTAACTAACTAATGTCTGTGTGAAATAGTTATATCGGGGTCGTGTATAGATGTTAGTAGTTAAAGTCGAAAGAGACTTAGTATTAGATTTAAATGGATTAAGTTGTAATCAAAGTTAATAATTAAAGTAATTTTCTAGGTCAACCTAATTCAATACATGATCATATCAATTTAATTACCATCACAATACTACACGTGGTTAAACATGAAACCATAGTTAATTAAACCTGACCCAAGAGTTCATGTAACCCATACAACAAGTTGATACTCCATTCCTACATCTGTATGTGGCATAACCCTAATTCAATCTATGATTATACCTTGCAACTTGAAGATTAACTTCACCATGTTAGCACCTTTCCTCAACACTTCCATTGTTAGTTAGTTGTACTTGTGTTTAAAAAAAAAAAAAATTGTCTATGTGTTTTGCCCTAGTTTTGGGCATGACATTTTGGTATTAGAGCAGTGTTTCAACACTAGGAACCTAACCCATTATGTTCCAACTCATTCAAAACTTAAATTATTGTGTAGGATGCCTACCGTCACCAGAGTTAAATGATGAGGCAGAGGTCGTAGAGCTCCCCATGTTGGGGCGGGATAGGAGGATCCACCACCTCCACCACCTCCACCACCTTAGAACCCTAACCATGATATTTTGGATGTTCTCCAAAATATGATTGGGGTAATTCAACAGAGACTACCACCCATAGTTCAGCAGTAGATTCCT
Organism: Thuja plicata; assembly: GCA_018584345.1. Lineage (NCBI taxonomy): Eukaryota > Viridiplantae > Streptophyta > Pinopsida > Cupressales > Cupressaceae > Thuja > Thuja plicata. The sequence goes on along the minus strand of MU226378.1, from coordinate 41,920 downwards.
TAAGGGGAAGCACATATTTCAAAAAATGATAGAGCAGTTAGCAGAGAGAGAAGTAGGAGTCCCCCACCCAGGTCTGTTGAGGGTCATGATGATCAGGAGGGTGAGTCAGTTCATTGGGTTGTAATACCATGCGATCATGAGATACATGCTAGAGAGACCCCCTAGAGATGTTGGAGATGAGATCTGAGAGTTATTATGAGTCCAACCACCCTTGTTTTTTGGATCCATTGATGGGTTAGTAGTAGAGGCCTGGTTACAGAGTTTACAATGATGTTTTAGATTGTGCCCTTATGGGAGTAATCTAAAGACATGACTTGTAGTCCATCTCCTACGAGAGAAGGCTTCCACTTGGTGGGAGCAAGAGGTGTCCATAGGTGGACTGAGTATTGACACACTCACTTGGGAGTCTTTTGTAGCCTAATTTTGAGAGAGGTATCTCCTTGAGCATTTCAGATAGAGACAGATAGAGGAGTTCCATGATCTCCAGCACAGAGGTCTCACAGTGGCCCAGTATGAGAGTTAGTTTCTCGAGATCCTTCCCTATGTTGATTACATGAAGGATGAGAAACTGTGTATCCATTGTTTCATTAAGGGACTTAATATGTCTCTTCAGGGCACAATAAGCCTAGCCTTTCCTACTACATTCAAAGAGACAGTTGAGATGACACTTGTAGCCGAGGACATTCATACTAGACAGGAGTCTCAGGATCATTCTCAGCACCAAAACCCCTCTTCGAAGTAGTCAGGACAATAGAGACCCCTTTGGAAAGGGAAATAGAATCACTTAGCAGGATCCTTTAAGGGTCTACAGTCTCAGCAGTAGAGATCTCAGCAGGATTCTAGATAGAGGCATTCATAGGGTTATCAGGGCTCTAAGCCTAAACAGTGGGAGTATCAAGGTCTTAGATAGGATCAGAGGACACAGACCCCTCAGACACAGCCAGCTAGAACCCAACAGTCCTCTAGGGGTGGATACAATGGTTCTAGTAGGACCAGAGGGTCATAGCAGCCTAGGACACAAGGAGTACAGAGTTAGACCCAAGGGCCATTTTACACTTGTGGTGGTATGGGTCATAAAGTGAGAGAGTGCCCACAGGGATAGCTAGTGGTCAGAGAGGGGCTACCTTAGAGCCTACAGTTGGAGATATGGGTAGATCCCATACAGTTTTTGCAGCAATTGATAACTGCCAAGCCGAGCACCAGGCCACGATCATAGAGGTCACATGTATGATTCAGGGTATCAGTGTTTCTATCTTATTTGATTCGGGAGCCACAGACTCCTTTATATCTCCCTATGTAGTGGAGCATTGCAGGATAGTGGTAGTTAGACAAGATGTCAGTTGGGAGGTCGAGTTAGCTTTAGGAGCTAGGGTGTCTGTTAGTTCCTTAGTTCATAGTTGTCAGATTCAGATTGGAGACTTGATCACGATGACTGATCTCAGCATTACCCCTCTAGGTTCTTATGATGTAGTCCTTGGTATGGATTGGCTATATGCCCATAGTGCCAAGATGGATTGTCGTCAGAAGAGGGTTGAGTGTGTTGATGATCATGATACTTCTAGTGTGATATTTGGGGTACAAAGACCCGTATCCCTTCGCATGATTTCCGCTATGCAGCTTAGGTGGTGCATGTGGAAGGGATGTCAGTTATTTTCCATCACCATTAGTGATAGAGAGGAGGGTTTAGAGGTGGAGCCTTCGCTTGAGGATTATCCTATTCTTCAGGAGTTTGCAGATGTATTTCCTACCGAGCTACTTGGTATGCCTCCACCTAGGGCAGTTGATTTTCACATAGATCTTGTACCAAGAGCCCAGCCCGTATCTAGAGCACCTTACATGATGACCACATGAGATCAATGAGCTCAAGATTCAGTTAGAAGATCTCTTGGAGAAAGGGCATATCTGACCTATTGTATCACCTTGGGGTGCACCAATGATTTTTGTGAAGAAGAAGGATGGATCACTTAGATTTTGCATTGATTATCGACAGTTGAATAAAGTAACAATTAAGAACCGATACCCACTCCCCAAGATTGATGATTTATTTGATCAATTGCAGGGTGCCCAAGTGTTCTCAAAGATAGATCTAAAGTCAAGATACCATCAGTTACAGATTGTGGAAAGTGATATCCACAAGACTACTTTTCGCACGAGGTATGGTCACTATGAGTTCATAGTAGTACCATTTGGTCTCATGAATGCTCTAGTTGTGTTCATGAGCCTCATGAATGAAGTATTTCATACATTATTGGATAAATTTTTGGTAGTGTTCCTTGATGACATTCTGATATATTCTCGCAATGAGGAGGAGCATGAGGATCATCTGAGATAGGTTCTGCAGCATTTGAGAGAGAATCAGTTATATGTTACCTCATCAAAGTGTGCCTTATTTAGACCCAAGGTGCATTAGCTTGGTCATGTTATATCTGGCGATGGGATCTCTGTAGACCCATTGAAGATTAGAGCCATTATGGATTGGCCAGCACCCACCAGTGTCACTGAGGTCAGAAGCTTTATGGGCTTAGCAGAATATTATAAATGCTTTGTGGCAGGATTTTCTAGAGTAGCTCATCCCATCACCTCCCTTTAGAGAAAGGGAAAGAAGTATGAATGGATAGAGAAGTGTGAGAGATATTTCCAGGAGCTCAAGGGAGCCCTCACTAGTGCACCAATTTTAGCAGTGCTAGATCCTTCGACAAATTTTGTTATATGTATGGATGCTTCATTGAATGGTATTGGAGTAGTCCTTATGCAGGAGGGTCATCCTATAGCTCTTGAGTCTAGGAAGCTAAAGACTCACAAGCTTAATTATCCTACTCATGACCTAGAACTCACAACATTGGTTAATGCCTTAGTGAGATGGTGACACTTCCTTCTAGGTCACCGATTTGAGCTTCATTCAGATCACCAGAGCCTACAGTATATCTTTACACAACCCAATCTTAAAGCTAGGTAGAGGAGATGGATGGAGTTTTTGTGTGAGTTTGATTTTGATGTTCATTACATAAAAGGGAAGGAGAATGTAGTTGTAGATACCTTGAGTAGGAGGCGATACAAGCTCTCATCTATGACTTCTAGTACAAATTTGAGGGAGCGCATTTTGCATCACTTACCAGAGGATGGATTATATATGGAGGTTTGTCAGTTTATCCATTCTTAGAGACCCCTTAAGGGGAGATTTGTAGAGTATTCTTTAGAGTCCGATGGGCTTCTATGTCATAGGGGATGCATCTATGTACCTTCTACGGGTGACTTGCGAGATTTTAGTGTGCTTGAGGCTCACAGAGCACCTTATGCAGCTCATCTGGGAGTTAAGAAGTTGTATGCCAATCTGAGACAGTTGTATCATTGGTCGGGCATAAGGTTGCAGATTGCCAACATAGTTTCTAGATTCCTAGAGTGCCAGAGAGTGAAGGCAAGACACGGTCATCCATGTGGGCTCCTGCAGCCACATGAGATTTCTGAGTGGAAGTGGGATACTATATCTATGGACTTCATTATTGGTCTCCCTATGTCTTCTCACCACCATGATGTCATCTTGGTGACAGTCAACACATTGACCAAGGTTTCCCACTTCTCACTCATGCGTACTACATTCATAGCATGAGACATAGCTCAGGTCTTTTTGTGGGATATTGTTAGACTTCATGGCATTCCCCATAAGATCATCTCTGATAGAGAGTCCTTGTTCATGTCAGCTTTTTGGAGAGAGTTATAGGTAGTGTTGGGCACTAGACTAAATTTCAGTATGACATATCACCTTCAGATAGATGGACAGACAGGGAGGGTTAACCAGGTGTTAGAGGATATGTTATGTATGTATGTGATGGACCATTAGGTCAAGTAGGAGGAATACCTATATCTGGTCGAGTTTGCTTATAATAATGGGCATTATTCTTCTATAGGTATGCCGCCATATGAGGCCTTGTATGGTAGACCATGTAGGACACCACTGAGTTGGGATAGGATTGAGGGTAGAGTATCTATTGGACCCCAGTTGGTCAAGGATATGGAGAAATAGGTAGTCTTGATTAGACAATGTCTTAGAGAGGCTCAGGATCGACATAAGAAGTATGCAGATGCGAAGCGGGTTGATCATGAGTATATGGTTGGAGATAGGGTCTTTTTGAGAGTGTGCCCACATAAGATTCCAATCCATTTTGGAAAGGGCTCTAAATTAGCACCTCACTTTGTTGGACCTTTTGATATATTGGAGAGGATAGGACCAGTTGCCTACTGTCTAGCCTTGCCACCCAGCCTGTCACGCATCCACAATGTGTTTCATGTATCTATGTTACAAAAATATGTTTATGATAAATCTCATGTGATAGATTAGGATGCCTTGCAGGTGGAGTCAGACGGATAGATGGCACTAGAGCCCATTCGTATTATAGCCCGATGGACCCTTGCACTTCGAGGATGAGAGCTGGACCAGGTTAGGGTCCAGTGGGATTGTTATGATGAGGTCACGACTTCATGGGAGGATGCAGTATAGATGAGATCTTAGTACCCATATCTTTTTGATGAACTCCAGGAGGAAGCTCATGCCTAGTGGGGGAGGATGTGAGGCCTCACCCCAACCCCTCATAGCTTAGTTGATACACTTATTTTGATACATTGATACACTTTTTGATTATCCTGATAGAGACTCGAGATATTATGTTTATGATGATGATTATATTGTATGGATTATATTTTGATATGGATTAAACCTAGAACATGTGGTTGATTTTGATTATATATGTTTAGATAAGTGAATTGATGAGAAGATCAGATCATGATTAAACTTGATTATTTCATGGATGTTATGTCATGATGATTATGGAATTATTATGTTTTAAACAATTTTGTATCAAAATTTAAATTACGAATTTAATTCTACTTATTGATTAATGTTGCTAAGAATGAATTGAAAATGTATATTGCATGTGATTTTATTATCTTGGACTACTGATGCTCGAGTTTAGTGTGCAGGAAAGAGAACCATGGAATTATTCAAAGAATCGGGGCTAAACATATGTGAATTAAGTAAGCCAAGGTTTAATCCAATAAGGGGTTGAAACCTCATTGTAATGTGATCTTTGTTGTAAACGTAATCTGAATGTGTGTTAATAGTTTAAATTCATGTTGTTGTTTGGACATGTCATTGTGAATGTGATGTGTATTTTTTTTTGGTGTCACTTGACACTTGTATTGTCCATGTGAATGGTGACATGTCAAATTAGGGCTTGGGAAAGAATCACCAAACCTTATAAGATGTTATATTAATCCCACTTGCATATAGATGTCTTGTAGGGATCACATCAAGGTTGAACTCGGATTTGAACTTTAGGGGTACTTTGGAGGGGTAAAAAGTGACCCTAGAGTGTATTTTTGGCCAAAATTAGTTAACCCTAAGGGGGTACCTTGGGTTGGGGGCTATTTTTTACCTATGAAAAAGCCTAGATCACCATTATGGCCCTCCAAAATGCCTACTTTTCAAAAGTGGCGAAATGGGGATGACCTCATGCATCTAACTTGTCCCACACTCCTTACTAAACTCTCAATTAAGAGGGGAGACAACAGGTAAGACCAAAGGACTAGAGGCCATGTCTCATTAATTTACAGGTCTTGAGTACACTTCTGGGGGTCTTTTTAGAGGGTTTGGAGAAACTTAGAGGGTGTTCACCCACTCTCTAATTTTAGAGACAATTAGGGTTGGAGGAAGGAAAAAGAAAGGATAAGAGATTCTTCTCAACCATTTTCTTGCCATTTTTCTTGGACCAAGGTTGGTGGATTCTTTCCATAGAGAAATACTCTTGCATTTTAGCTTTGTATGTTATTGTTTTTATGAACATGTAAATCTTGTATGGTGTACATATATGTAAATTTTGTATCGAGTTCATATATGTAAATCTTGCATAGTGCTATTGTATGTAGATCTTGTTATTGTGTGTTGGGTTGGGGATGCATTTGGATTTTGTATCATTTCTTGTTCCTTTGGATTGAGAGTGTTGTTCATGGGTATTTAAGGCATTACTCACCCTTGAAAAGGGAAGAAGTAGCCTTGGGTGAAGGGGTTAGTTGGTCTCTCCATTGTAGTGAGAGTCTCTTCTCATGAAGAGAAGAGGGAGAAAATGCAAGGTGTATAGGCCCTTGCATGCCATTGTATTTGATCCTAATTCTGGGGGAGATAAGGAAAGATTGGATGGAAGATGTATGTGGTTTTTCCTTGAAGAGGAAATGACCAAATGTGTATATGGAAGGAATGTCAATGT
>MU226377.1:972552-988441 GCA_018584345.1 Thuja plicata | reverse complement strand
AAATTGATTTGAATGATATGGCTATAATAGTTAATATAAATTAGTGATAAAAATCACCTAGGACATTAAATTGATTTGAAGAATTATGCCAAGCAGTAACAGGGTCGTTTGGACATAATCGAGGGTAAGATCATACTTAGGAAAAATAGGGTCTATAGTTGGAACAGACCAAATTTAGGTGGTTACATTTGCCCCTCTTTTAATTGATGTGCGAGTAGCGCATTGATTCAAAGAAAGTTTTTGATTTTGACTTCAGAAAGATTGAGAATCCCGTTCTTGGTTGTCAAACAAAATGTTGATGAGATCAGTCTCGCACTTGATCGAACCAAACTGATAGAATTGATTTTGAACTTGGTTGTCATCCAAAGATCAATAAAAGATTTTAAAAATACCAATTATGAACTTGGTTGTCGTCCAAAAATTGATAATACTGATTCTGAACTTGGTTGTTGTCCAAAAGCCAATATGAAGTTGCTAGGAGCTTTTAAAAATCTTCTAAAATGAGGAAACATAAGATATCAACTTATGAGAACCAAAGCTTTCTATCCAAAAGTTCTGACTTTAGTCAAGGAAACTGTTATGCCCCTAGTTTGTTTGATAACGAAGTTATTTTGATGTTGTTTTGAGAAAAAAATTATTTGATGTTAGTGTGATCATGCCCCCTCGAGAACGAAATCAAAGGAAAAGAAATAAATCCCTTAGTTGAAAAGAATAGAACACTTGCAGGAAGTGGTAGGGCAAGAAAGAGTGGAGTAGAAGACGGTGTGTTTTAAAAATAAACACACAATTACCAAGTTAATTACGTGAAAATATGAGTGATAATGCAGATAAAATGATGGTTAGACCAAGATGTATGATAAAATGTGTAGTATTCACCAATGTGGGGAACAAATGAAGCAAAGTCGCAACTTGTGAAACTGTCGCAAAAATGAAGCTGTGCTGTTGAAAACATCGTAGATACCTTCGATTTGGTTCCCGATTGAGTAAAAAGAGAACACAAATGAATTTGGAGTTTTCTGGGAGGAGTTTTAGAAACCCTAAATGTCTCAAAAGACCCATATAAGCCTCCAAAATTACCATTTCACTATTCATTTTCACATTCCTCCATAGAAATTCAGAGAGTTCTACAGTAAAGATGGTAGTCCCCGTGAGGAAGGACCGATTTGAGATGAGCCACCGACACCAGCGACCAGTCGACTACCCATCGCCGGTAAGTGCTTGATAAACTAGCCTGTGAATTTTGCATTTTTGAATTTCATGCTATTTTGTGTATTTTAGAGCCATTTGAAGTTAGGATCGCATCTGGGATTCTGGATCGCATCCTGTCAATCCTGACTCATATCCAGTTTTTCCCAGATTGTAACCAGTTTTTCCAGATTTCTGTGTCGCATCCGGGTTTCCCCGAGTTGCATCCAATACCTTAGTTTTAGCCTTGTTTTGTTAGGAAACCCATCAAGGGGTCACATCCTACATTTCTAGGATCGTACCCCGCATTTAGGATCGCATCCTGTATACGCAATCGCATCCTATATTTCCAGGATCGCATCTGGTAGAAGACTTAGAGTTTTGAAAGTTTTGATTATTTTGCATCTTGCAAACTTGGAATAACTTTAGCGGAGTAGGATTCTGCCCCTTGTTGTAGATAGTTTCTGATGTTTTACTATTGTGTCCAAAATCAGGCCCAGTTTGAGGTAGTCGCCTTTTGCGGCACTTATCCTGCGCGGGTTCTTGCATTGTCTGGCCGACTATCAGATGATGAGCAGAACACCATGATTCGATGTGGATTGCGGTCACTGATAGGTTTACCCAAGATCAGGGTGAACCGAGGGTTGTTGACTGCTCTTGCCGAGAGGTGGCATTCTGAGCACAACACCTTCCACCTACCCACTGGAGAGATTACTGTGACACCTGAGGACGTCTGGAGGATTTTGCGCATACCGATGGTGGGACATGAGGTGTTCTTTGAGTCCAGAGCTGGCATGGCGATTAGGACTGCTTGAAGGGTATTCTGGCCACGGTGGGCGCCAAAAATGTGCGTGTGTATTTGGGACTGCTCAAAGATTCTTTCAGGATGACACCATGGACAGGAGATACTTGTCATGGGATTATATGGTCGATCACTATGATCATTTAGCTGTGTACTTAGTAGGCTTGGTAGGTGGCATCCTCATGTTGGATAGAGGTCAACATGGATTCTTGGTGGGCTGGGTGAGCATGGTGGAGTAGATGATCATCCACCGTTGACGTTTTTCCTGGGGGAGTTGTATACTAGCCCATATATACAAAGAGCTCCACGAGATCGTATATCACCACACCTGTAGTATGACTGTGGGCATACTTATTCTGTAGATTTGGGCCTGGGAGCACATCCCTATGACATGACCGATTATTGATAGGTAGAGGGCACTGAGCAGCCCTATGTGTATATGTATGCAGACCTCCTACAGCAGCTCCATCTCGGCAAGGTTGAGTATTGGCATCGATTATTTGATGATATGACAGAGGTCATGTGGTGACCATTCCTAGAATGCAAGGTGTGGACCTCTGATGCCCGATAGGTTCCATTTTTGTGCCAGAGCAGATATCTGATTGGGTGGACTAGATACATTATAGAGCACTTTCTAATCACTAGAGTTTTGAGGTAGTATGGGCGGCGACAGGGCCGTACAGAGGATGTTGCAGTGTATGCGCGTATCCGTGATGAGAGACTTGATTGGGGTGCACAGTTGACTTATGAGACTACATCCCAGGAGATTAGAGATATGGTTGTTGTAGACTGGGACCTTCGTCCAGATGTTGAGGATGCTAGAGTTTCAGATGGGTATGCTACCGAGATGCTCCAGTATCCCTTTCTGCGGTTTACTATGCCCGAGGAGATCATTCCTTGTATAGAGGAACCACTAGATTACGAGCCTGATGACCGACCCATCAGGGGTAGAGGAGGTAGAGACAGGGCTCTGGGGAGACATGGGGGCCATGATGGTGGTAGAGATGGTGGCAGAGACGGCAGGCACCCCCCTCTGGATGATAGGCATGATGGTGATGACAGGGGTGGTGGTGGAGAGGCAGTTGATACAGGTGGTCTAAGCGGTAGTGGGTAGGGCAGATGGTAGAGGTTCAGATTTGTGGCCGCATAGAGAGATACTAGCCCATTACTTACTGCAGAGCAGCAGAGACAACAATGACAGAGAGCTCAAGAGCAGGATCTCGGTAGAGATGGGGACCCTTTATCTAGATGTGAGCAGGAGAGGGAGGAAATCCGAGCCCAGATCACAACATTGATGCTCTTTTAGCGGACAGGGACAGACAGCTTGAGCGGCTGAGAGCTGAGAGAGATGCATAGGTGGAGATGCTCAAAGTGGAGAGAGATACCTAGGCCCAGACAATAGTCCATCAGGGACAGAGGGTGATATATTATTATGCCTTGTATCATGCAACAATGCTAGAGGGTCAGAGAGCACCTTCCTTTTCTCATGTAGCTCAGCAGCCTGAGGGGGCCATGCCACCTCTAGCATCTCCTTTCATGCCACCTCCTCCTCCTCCTCCTGACTAGGGAGAGGGGGTGGGCCAGAGTTGATTTTTGCACTATTTCATATGACATGTACATCGTTTGAGAGTATATATGTATATCTGGATCCTGCTGAGATCCCCCTTTTTTGTATATCTGGATCCTTCTGAGATCCGCTTTTGTAGATGCTACTCATACCTGTATATCTGAATCATTTTGATGCACTGATACACTGAGACTCTTCATGTTCACTGATATACTGATCTTTATATTTGATGATACACTGACATTCATTTATGCTCACTGATATACTGATAATCTTCATGTTTTCTGATACTCTTTATGCTTATCATGTTTATGATGATATATATTTGATGTAGTTTCTTGATTCTGACATGTTTCATGAGGTAAATGTATCCGTTTTGCTTTCCATAGACATGGTAAATGTATCTTTTGCACATGTGATGATATCTTGATCTCTCAATGAGTTAGTTCATAGATGATAACATCATTTTATAATGTGGATGTGATGAGTATATTACTGATATAAATATGTCTTTAAATGATACTAATTTGAAAATGCAAATGTATGTTTCTTTTGTTTTTTTCCAGTTATGCGAAATAGATGTATGGATGCACTTAGGATGTAGAAGTAAAAATGCAATACATGGATGGTTTATTTTTTTGTATTTTCCAATTTCTTCTTTTCAATAAATGCAAAATGTATGCTATGGATGTGCAATGATATTTGATACCAGTAATATAGATGATGTAATTAACTTGATGTTTTTAGAAGAAGATAGAAGCCATTGTTGAGCTTAAAATTCCTTATGTTATTATTGCTATTGACAAATGCATCAAGTAAACTCTAAATGCAGCTATATGAAGACTCTTAGGACTTTGTCACTGATTAGCAAATATTGCAACATTTTTATCATCATTGGGAACTTTTCAAAATGGATACCACCTGATAGTACAACCATCACTAATACCCACTGATATTATGATAATATGAATGCTACATTTTATTGGAATGTCAGAAATAGACTTAGGCATCAAGGCATAGAAGCCAGGATAACAAAATAGTCACCTTCCTTTTAATATACTAGATTCTGATTAAGGCAAGATATTGGACCTGCAATGACCTTGAAAATTCATATCCTTGGATGCATTATGATTCATATACCTTAGGGAGAATCTGGATCAGAAAATAGACAAGGAAATTGTGTCAAACTCACCATAGTTTACACATAACAAAGATTGAGATATATGTGGCTATCTACCCATAGTAGCAGCTCTTACCATAAACATCCAAGTTAGGTGAAATTTATAGGATCATGTGGAACAATCAAGAAAACATTATGCCCCCAATCCTTGCGACTCTTTGTCTTTGCACATACGTCATTGAGTAACTAAGAAGACATAACAAATCATCAATTGAGAATCAATCAGATAAAATTTATAATTACTTAGATGCCCCTAGTTGAAAACATCATTAGGACATAAAAGAATCATAACCAAACCATTAGCAAACTATGTGTTAATTAGTACTTTTTTCATTCATATGTCAAACACAGTAGAGATTCATCAATCAGAAATTTAGAATATAAGCAATATGGTGTTCCATGTTTGTGCAATGGTAGGATAATCCATTCATGTTTGTGATCCAATACAACTTTGTAGGAATGTTGTGAATGTAAATGTCATGTCCCATGTTTTGAAAAGACACCATTGTTTTGAAAAGTGACATTTGTTTTGCATGTGTCAAGAAACATTGTGTTTGTGAGCCAAACCAGCCTAGAGAAACCTAGCAACCGCAACTGACTATGCTAACAAAGATGCCCCCAGTGCATAATGACTTATTCCTACGTCGTAAAGATAGACAAATCCCAAGTGAGGACAAGATAATCATGTAGGAAAAAGAAGTCAGCCTATGAGCACAGGCAAAATTATGAAGGCCTAGTATCAGTAGTGCATTGATAGATGGAGTGCAGAACACAAGTGACGCCTGATTGCCAGGTTTTCACCACTTGGCAAGGTTCTTTTTTTCTTTCTTTTTTGCTACCAAGATGCCTGTTTTACCAGGTGCTCATCAAGGCACTTTTTCTTCTTTTTCAATTTTTTTGCTATTTTTGCTTTTTTGAATGTTTTTGCAGTATCAAGGCACCTGTTTACCAGGTTTTCACCAAGGATACCCATTTTGTAGGACTTTTTCCACTATTTTTGGATTGCTTCAGGATTAATTTTCTAAATGTTTTTGGTATTTTGCAAGAACTTTTTGCTGTACAGGCTCTGCTAGCCAATCATCAAGCGTAGAACTGCTTCAAATGTAGAGTGTTAATAGGATCTGGAAGAACATATCCCTTAGTTGTAGCTAATTGATAAGCTCCAGTCCCAAAAGTAGCAGTGATGACATATGGTCCCAGCCAGTTAGATTCAAATTTTCCTTTATGCTCCCTGTTAGGATGGTTTTTAGGATTTTCTTTTAGGACAAGGTCTCCCACCTCAAAATTGCATGGTTTGACCTTCTTGTTGTAACCTTTGGACATCCTTTCTTGGTACACTTTGAGGTGATCAAACGCTTGTTGCCTGCGCTCATCTAGTAGGTCCAGAGAATTTACCCTATCTATGTGGTACTGTTCATTAGTAACCAATTCTTGTAAAGATATCTGCAAAGATGGGATTTCAACCTCAACAGGTAATACTACTTTAGTGCCATAGACTAGAGCAAATGGCATGGCTTTAGTTGGTGTTCTGATGCTTTTTCTGTAGGCCCATAGTGCCAGATTCAGTTGTAGATGCCAGTCTCTGCCAGACTTTCTCACAGATCTGTGCAGGTTCTTGAGAATGTTTTTGTTTGATGCCTCAACCTGTCCATTACCTTGAGGGTAATAGATTGAGGAGCAATGTTGAGTGATATGGAACTATTCACAGAGGTCATCAATGTCTTGATTTTTAAATTGGCCCCCATTGTCTATCACAATTGAAGAGGGTATCCCATATCTACAAATAATGTAGTTCAAAATGAACATAGCCACCTGTTTGCCAGTGGCTTTGATTAGCGGCACGGATTTGACCCACTTCGTGAAATACTCAGTGGCCGTAATGATGAACTTGTGTCCATTTGAAGAGTTGGGATATATTTGTCCAACCAAGTCAAAGGCCCATTGCTGAAATGACCAATGTGTTATGAAAGGTATCAATTCTCTGGCAGAAGCATGAATAAGGTTTCCATGTGTCTGGCATTTAAGACATGCTTTTGAAAATTGAATAACATCTTTCTCCATGGTAGGCCAATAATAGCCTACTCTGAGTAGTTTTTTAGCTAATGAAAAGTCATTCGAGTGTGATCTACATACACCTTCGTGGACATATTTTAATGCTAAATCAGACTCTTCTAGTTCTAAACACCGAATAAGTGTACTGTCGAGACTACGTCGATATAGGTTGTTAGTTATGAGGATGTAACATGATGCTGTCCTAATCAGGGATCTTTTCTCATTTCTAGATAGATTGGCAGGAATGGTTTGGTTAGAAAGGTATGCAATGATACTGGCATATCGAGATGGATCTGGGGTATTCAAGGCACATATTACCTGGTATTTCAGATTGGCAAAGGTGGGATAGGATATTTCTTCCACCAAGAAGTCATAGCGGAATTGGTGCTCCTCCAATTGTAACATGGATGCTAAGGTAGCCATAGCATATGTAGCTTTGTTCTCTGATCTTGGTATTTGCTGGAATGTGACGAAGACAAATTACTTCTTCAGATCATCAACTAGTTGCTTGTAGGGCATCAACTTTTCATCTTTTTTTTGATACTCCCCATTGATTTGATTAATAATTAGTTAGGAGTCACCATACACATGTAACTCTATGATCTTCCATTCCATGGCTAGCTTGAGGCCATTGACCAATGCTTCATATTCTGAGATATTGTTGGTGCATGGAAACATTAATTTGTAAGATTTGGGAATCTTGTATCCTTGTGGAGTTATGAAGAGGACCCCTACTCCAGATCCTTGTTGAGTAAATGAACCGTCAAAGTACATTTTCCATGGATGTTCAGTGAGATGCATGATTGTTTCATTAGCGAATTCAATTAGTAATGGTTCATCATCCTATAGTGGTGAATCAACCAATTGATCTGCAAGTACCTGTCCTTTGATAGCTCTCCATTTGACATACTCAATGTCAAACTCACTTAGAGTTAGGACCCATTTTTCCAAACGTCCTGTTAATGCTGTTCTACTCAAAAGATACTTTAGAGGGTCTATCTTAGAAATGAGCTTTACTATATGAGAGATCATGTAGTGTCTCAATTTATGTGATGCGAAGATGACTGCTAAGCATGCTTTTTCAATAATGCTATAATTAATCTCATAAGTGACTAGAGTTCTACTAATGTAGTAGATAGCTCGCTCTTTCTTTGTTTCATCCTCTTGTGCTAGCAATACTCCTAGGGATGTAGCTATATCTGAAATGTATAGGAGTAAGGGCTTTCCATGAATAGGTGCCATAAGAATAGGTGGAGCAGCCAGGTACCCCTTCAATTCCCTGAAGTTTGCTTCGCAGTGTTCATCCCAATTGAATGTAACCCCTTTATGTAGTAACTTAGAAAAGGGTTGTGCCTTATCTGCAAGTTGGGACATAAATCTCCTGATAGACTGGAGTCTCCCTTGTAGTGTCCTCATTTGACTGATATTACATGGAGTCATCTCTAGAATAGCTTTTACCTTTGCAGGATCTACCTCGATTCCCTTTGCTGAAACTATGAATCCTAGGAGCTTGCCTGATTGGACCCCAAAGGCACATTTCTTTGGATTGAGCCTGAGTTGGAACTATTCCATTTGATCCAATATCTTTCTTAAATCAGAAATATGAGTACCTCTTTCTTTGGATTTAGCCAGTGTGTCATCGACATAGTCCTCCATGTTTTTGTGCATCATGTCATGGAATATTGTTGTCATAGCTCTCTGATATGTTGCACCGGCATTATTTAGCCCAAATGGCATGACATTCTAGAAAAATGTGCCCCATGCACATGTGAATGTAGTTTTCTCTTGATCCTCAGGGGAAATCTTGATTTGATTATAACCCGAGAATCCATCCATTAATGAATACATCTGGTAGCCTGCCGTAAGGTCTATGATCATGTCAATATTTGGTAGAGGGAAATCATCTTTCAGACATGCTTTTTTGAGGTCTCTAAAGTCCGTGCAGATCCTAATAGATTTATCAGATTTAGAAATGGGAACTACATTAGATATCCATGTTGCATAGGCAATGACTCGGATAAATCCAGCTTTCAACAATTTTTTTAATTCTTCTTTCACCAGTAATGCAACATGAGGATGCATTTTTCTAAGTTTTTGTTTCACAGGCTTGATCCCGGGAGCTATAGATAAGTGGTGCATAATGAGATTGGGATCTATCCCTGGCATATCAGTGTAGGACCAGGTGAAGTTGATCTTTTTCTCCTTTAGGAACTCTATGAACTGTACCTTCTCTTCTTCTGATAAAGATTGTACTAGATGAACTATTTGAGGATCTTCAACAGTGCCCAAGTTCACTGGCTGTGTTGGTTCAATCAATACCAAAGATCTTTCTTGAAAGTGTTCAGGGAGGATATCAAGAGTCTCATCCTTTGGTGCCTCTCAGAGGTTTTCACCATTGGATAAATCTTTTTTCTTTACTATTTTGGGATCTGATACTGCCACAGAGTGGTTTTCACCATCAGTCCACTTTTTATTTTTATTTTTCAATTTGTGACTAAGAAACTTGATATCCTCCTGTGACATGTTCTTGCTCCTTGCATTGGTGGAAGAAGGGTGAGGTTCAAAAGCATTAAGGTAACAAGCTAGGGAGTGGTCATTGGAAAAGTCAAGGATAGGAGTGGGATTTGTTTCAGTCCAATCAATTAGGTCTGGAAGTACCAATTTTAGGGAATCAGATTCTGTGAAGGACAACATCGTGTTAGCATCAAAATTGTTAACCAACATGACATGATCTATTAAGTTAATATCTTTGATGTTTAGATCAATAAGAGTGAGATCGTTGTTAAAAGGGTCATTGTCAGTTATATATGGATTGAACTCTAGTGACTCGTCAGTAGATATCTCATCATCATCCCTTTGTAAAAGGAGGCTTCTTGCTTGTAGCCTATGAAATTCTTCTAGAGTTATGTATTCACCAGTGTCTCCATCAATGATCGGAGGAAGGAAATCTTCTTCTACTTCAGGAGGATTAGTATCATTGAAAGGAGTGTTAGGTCATTTACTAGGAGCTGAGGAAGCTGCAAAAATGTGAATTGTATCTATCCCAATTTCCTCGGAGGCAATAGATAGCCGATCCCATTCATAGTCATGAGAGTCCATGACATCATCATCAGATCTGTCCAAATATTCAACAATGTTTATTTGATGGACTCGGTTAGCTACTTGTAGATCAAAGTGAGGTAGATCTAGAACATGTGAAATTGTGACCAATTGCCCCCAGTTAGGATGTAGATTTTGTGGTCGGGGTTCCTCTTGAGTGATTGTAGCTATGGTGTCTCCTACCTCTTGAATGGGAGGTTGTGCTAGCAACGGAGTGTGAAGATCCTGGGGTACCTCAAAGCTAGGTACGTAGCATTCTCCTTGATATTCAGGATTTTTTGTATCAATATGTAGTAATCTCTCATAAGGCCATGGTTCTGTTACTATCTCGTCTATTTTATCACTCCCTATTTTAGAAGGTGGACTCTGCTTTGAAGTAGGTTTGTTGGATTGGGTATTAAAGCCTAGTCCTATTTTATCTCTGTTGAGGCAGAACTCCATGGGTATGGGTTCAATGATCCCTCATCCTGTGTCATTTAGAGGTCCTTTTCCTTTGTAACCCATTTGTTTGAGGAAATCATACCCCTTTCCATACTGCTCTCAGGATATTTTCACATGTTTGACCTTAGAGTCCACTGGTTCTCCCTTGTAAAGCCAGTTCAAGACTTTCTGTTCTTCTGTGTTATCTGAAGAAGATGTGGATTCCTTTATCATGCCAGTTGCCTTGTGTACTTCTGGCTCTTTGAATGCTAGAGGTGTGAATGTTGATGACGGTTTTGCATAGGATCTCGGTGATACTAGAAGCTATGTCATTGAGGGAGTCAGGCCCAACTTGTACTCTCCCATACCTGTTTCTTGAAGTTTCAATGTTTTGCTAAAACCCTTCATAACCATGTCTTTGGTAGTCTTAGGAGCAACTACATCCATAGCCTCTTTGTTGTGTGGGATCATGCTACTTGCTTTGATATTGTTGCAAGTGTAGTTGGAATCTGCAGGAATTGTCACTTCTATCCCATTATGTGGGAACTTGATGCATTGGTGATAAGTGGACAGTACAACTTGCATCTCGTGAATCCATGGTCTCCCTAGTAGAGTGTTGTAGGCCAATGATAGATCTAGAACTTGACATATAACATTCCTTTCAATGGGTCCAACTCTGATCGGTAGAGCAATGAGACCCCTGGAGGATCTTTCTTCCTCATCATATGCTTTGATGGTTATCTTGTTTCTAGTGTCAATTGTTTGTTCTGAGAAACCTAGTCTCCTGACAAGATCTAGTGTACAAATATTTAATCCTGTGCCTCCATCTATCAATACGCATCTAACACGGGATTTATGAATAATAACTTTGATACGGAGGGGTTGATTGTGTGGATGGGTCAATGAATTGTCATCTTCCTCTAAGAAGGAGAGATAGTGTGGCACTGAGATGTGATTGACCATCACTTGGAACTTGTCTATATTGATATCCTTTAGAATATTAGCAGTGTGTAGAGCTTGTTCTAGGATTTCCCTATGCATAGTGGATATCTTGAGCAACTCGAAGATGGAAATTTTGGCAGCGGTTCATTGTAATTGGTCTACTAAGCCATATTTTTCTTTGGGGATAGTGACCACATGTTTTGCTGCTGGTTTTATAATAGGAACCTTTGATGTGGATGTCGGTTTTGGAGGTCCCTTTATTGTAACCTGTTCTTGGCTCTGTGTGGCAACATTTGAGGAGGATGAGGCTCCTTTAATTGTGACCACATTGATGGATTCAGTTTTGATATTGAGCATATTGATCACATTTTCACTCTTGGAATAGGTGTAGTTTACCTCATTACCTTTCCCTTTAGATGTTTCCCCTTGATTGTAATTAGGAAAGGGTTTATTAAACGCTGTGTGATCTTCATTCGTAGTGTGTCCATCCACCTTGATCTTACCTCCTTCAATGAGGTCTTGGATAACATGTTTTAGTTTGAGACAATTATTAGTCTTATGTCCCTTATTTTTGTGGAAGATACAATAGGAGTTATCATCCCACCATCTGGGTTTGACCATTGTTTCCCATGGTTTAGAATCGGGAATTGTAAGAACTTTGTTATCCACCAATGTTTTTAAGATGGTCTCAAGAGGTTCCCCCAAAGGAGTTAATGTTCTTTGGGGTTTTGAATTCCATGTGCGTCCCTTGTCATTATCATTGTTCATTTTGGGAACGGGAGGTGTTGCTTTAGCCTCTTTGCTTGCTTGCATGCCATTGGTTAGATTGAATGCTTCGGGTTTAGAATTAATGTGAGAGGCATCAACTACTCCATCATTAACAACATTTTTGTTTTGTTTCCACCATTTAGGCTTGGAGTTGGAGCTAATGCCTTTGTTCTCATTTTAAGGGTGATCTCCCCCTTTTTGACCATGACTTCCTCAATACGGAGGGCATTTTTAATCATCTTATCGAAGATAGGAGAATCTTGCATTTGTAGAGCATAGCTGAATTCTGGCACGAGATTATTGACGAAGATTTCCATCTTTTCTATTTCGGGAGTGACCCTTGAATATCATGCAAAAATCTTCCTCCATCTTTGTAGGAAGTGTGTGAAAGATTATCCCATTTTCTGTTTGGTGTTACATAGATCCATCATAGTGACATCATGTTGGATGTTGTAGGAGTAGTGTTGAATGAATCGTTGCATTAATTCCTTGAATTTTTTGACCTTAGGGTTCAATTTTGAAAACCACTCCATGGAATTACCTCCTAGACTTCCTGGAAATAGTCGCATGAGGTAAGTGGGTTCGTGCATGTACTCAATGCTTAGAGCATAGAATTCTCTTACATGGTTGGGTGGATCAGTTTCTCCCATGTATTTGTCATATTTTTGCCTTGCCACATTAGGAGGAAATGGGACCATAGTGATACTCTTGTCAAAAGGAAATGGACAAATGGTGTCCAAAGAGTATTTTGTTTTAGGTTTCTCTTTCTCTTGTTTGAGGTTTGTGAGCTCTGTTTGCATTAGATTGAGCTGTTTGGTGAGAATAGATATCGGGTTTGGTACTTCCTTTTCTTTGAGGTCATCCAAATTATAATCCTTGGGTAGCTTGAAACCTGAGGATGCTAAATGGAGGAAGTATTTCTCTTTATCATCACCAATTATTCATTCTAATAGCTTGTGGATCCGTTTTCTTTGTTTCAATTTTTCGTACTCATCTTCAGGGATTTCTTCTTCACTATCTGACCCAAACGGATTATGTTCAAACTTGGGTCTTTCTTCCTCTTTTGTGCCTTCAGATTGTGCTTGTTTTCCATCATTATAACCCTCAAAGGCCTTGCTCCATTCATTAGTGTGGCTATCCATTGGAGGTGAATCTAGATCAAAAAGGGAACTACGAAAAGTTTCTCCTTGGAAGTGTGGTGTTTTAGGAGGCACTTTTGATCCTTTAGTTGTGTACTGGTTGCGTCTTGTGTTAACCATGAAGTTTGTTTCTCAACTTTGTTAACGTTTCCCAATAGTGCAAGTATGGTTTTTAGATTGTTCAAGTGGGTGTGTCTAGGTAGAAGTAACTATTTTGTTTGTTGGTGGATGTAAATGATTCCAGTGTCAGAGGGTTAGAATGCCCTGATAGTGAGCTGGGAATCAAGTTGTTGATAGAAAATGGGTAGACCACACGTATTGAACCGATCGTGAAAGACCGACTATGCATGCAAGGTGGACATTTTGAAAGTATTTTGAAATAACAATAGGGAGACCAGAAGAGACAACAGGAACCAGCTAAAGAGAAAAAAGGGTATCCTAATCCACTGAGACCTCATAAGAAAAACTACTAGAAATGCCCACTACGCTGAATGAGAGCTCCCAGATGCGAGCCTCTGATGATACCAGATACGATCCTAGAATCTAGATATGACTTCTTACTGACCAAATATGATCTTATATCCCATATACGATCCTTAATACGGGATATGACTCAGGAAAAATAGGATACAATTTTATGATGTCTTTGTCAGTTTGGGTCAGTTTTGAAAAATTTGTCTTCGGGGTGCGTGAAGGTGTTTGTTTCTAGATTTTGTCAAGAGGTGTTGTAAGGCGTGAAAGACACTTGTACTCCAGGGTTTGAAATTTGTTGATTGTTTTGAGGAGCTTATCTTTTTAGTGAGCTTTTGAACACGTCAAACAGTTTTGCATTGTTAAGAGGGTGAAACAAACACTCTTTTTGTCCTAATTTCTAGGTGGAGGATGAAAATCTTTGCTTGTTGACTTAGGTACACACTCAAATGCTAATCAGAATATAGCCATCACCAAGCATGCAATGGCTCCAGTCATGATGCTGCATTAGCCGACTCCAAACGCAAGTGATGGCATGATATGACGAGTGTCTTGGGGCAATTACTTTTTGCCTTGCACAAAGATTATCACCCTTTCAGGGATGAAACAGGTATTATTTCAGTTGAATTTTTTATAGATTATTGGGCAATCCATTCGTAACTGTCCCCCATAGAATTGCACAAGGCAAAATTGAGGCGTATAGCCCTATGAGTACCTGAATATATATAGTCTCGCAAGCAAGATTCAAGTGGATCCACTCTATATATACCCAGATATGTTCAAGGAATGATGTCATAATTCTAAGAACAAAACCAGTTCCATCTTCTGAGGCTTTGGCCTACAAGGAAGCAACTATTTATAGTGAGTTAGAAGGGTCGGCGTAAGACTTGTCCTCACTTGGGTCATTCCCAGGAGATTATTTCCTCAACCGGCAAGCCCTCTACTATTTAAAGATCAGTAACCAGGATTGGTGAGCTTTGGATGTCTAGATTTATAATTCTTCTAAAGAAGAAGAGCATACTCTCCTAATCTAAGCCATTTTTTCCCCAAACACTTAAAACAGAGTTCATTCCCTCGAGCTATGTTGAGCTTGATTTAATTTGTTCCTTTTTTAAAGAAAATAGAAAGGGAAAGTTTGTTTTGTTCAATTAACCACAAAATTTAGTGAGTTTGTGTTGTTCAATTTATGATCCAAAAACAATTAAACAATGTGTTGTTCATTGAGCCCACATATTTAGTGCTTTGTTTTGTTCAATTACTGAATCCGAAAAGAATTATAGGATTTTGTTCATTGATCCCACATGATTTAGTGATTTGTGTTTGTTCAATTTCTATCCC
This sequence comes from Thuja plicata, assembly GCA_018584345.1. Lineage (NCBI taxonomy): Eukaryota > Viridiplantae > Streptophyta > Pinopsida > Cupressales > Cupressaceae > Thuja > Thuja plicata. The sequence continues at coordinate 973,478 of MU226377.1, read as the reverse complement.
CAAAATGAATTAAATAGTGTGTTTTCTTGTTCAGTTACCCCCAATTTCATCACAAATGATAAGACAACTTCCAATTTTTTAATTTTTCTCAAGAGGAAAAGAGCATAATATCTAGTTGTTTTAGAAAATGGAGGAATGGTCTTAAGTTTTTGAAAAGAAAATAAATAGAAGTCAAGATGGTGGGGGGGTTTGGAAACCTGTAAAAACCACATTAGTATCTGTTTAATCCAACTCCATGAAAACTGCCAAAAATACCTGCAAACACTTGTTAATCTGTAAGATACAAAAAGCACAACTTGTCAGACTTGTTAGGATTAGGCAAACGAAGTAGACAAGCTTTTCAACCAAATACGAGCCTAAAATCCTACTAAATGCAATGTAGTATCCAATATATGAGCCTTTTCACCGAATATGAGCCCTTGCTGACCAGATGTGAGCCAAAACCAGAAATGATCCGAGAAATCTCGGATGCGAGCTGAAATTTATGTGGTATGATGGCGTATCCGGGATGCGATCCTGCAAGATTAAATGTGATTCTGTGTCCAAATCCTGAGCATGCAAATTGATAAGAAAGTGTTAGCAAATGAGGCCAAATCAAAATTTGTGCCCCACGGTGGGTGCCAAAAATGTGCGCGTGTATTTGGGTACTTGATGAAAAAGACACAAACACTCAATAAGTCATTACATTAGTCCAAAATGGTTAGATAAGCATACAAAACCACTGATATCGACCTATTGACTTCTAACTAGAAAGAGTGTGATTAGTTGCATAAAAGCCCTCAGATTACGGTGCTTATCAGTGACATATACTATCTAGCATGAAGGATTTAGTTCAAAACCAAGCTAAAAAGATGATAAAGTATGCATTCTAGCTCTAAAAGTTGAAATGAAAACAATGCAAAAGTATGAAGTGAGAGATGAAATAT
>MU226377.1:921361-972301 GCA_018584345.1 Thuja plicata | reverse complement strand
GCAAGGGAGGATGTAAGAGAGTGGCTTGAGAAAATGGACTTTAAGAAAGTCCAGCTTGAGAAAGTGGACTTTCTCAAGTGAGTTGAGTTGCTAAGCATTCCTTAATGGAATGTGACAACATTAAGAGTTGGGTTAGGGTAGAATTTAGGATTAAGATTAGATTAGCAAGGGTGAATGGGTTGAGAAGGGTTAGAACCCAGGGTAGAAGTGGTTGAGATAGGTTAGGTTGGGGTTTAAGGGAATATTAATAAATGAAATAAAATTATTTAATTTATTTAGAAATATAAGAATTAATTATTTAAACAATGAAATTGCTTTTTAATAATTAGGGGACTATAGCCATTTTAATTAAATTAAATAGGCTAGGGGAATGGGTTAATTGCAAGTGGGTAATTGATTTAGGGATTTATTTAATTCTTTTATAATTAAATACTATAGCCATGTTTGATTTTGATTTGATTTGATTGGTCGAAATTGATTTGAATGATATGGCTATAATAGTTAATATAAATTAGTGATAAAAATCACCTAGGACATTAAATTGATTTGAAGAATTATGCCAAGCAGTAACAGGGTCGTTTGGACATAATCGAGGGTATGATCATAATTAGGGCAAATAGGGTCCATAGTTGGAACAGACCAAATTTAGGTTGTTACATTTGCAATCTAATACCCTTTATCTTCAAGTGTTGATATGGAAACTAGATTTTGATTGATGCCTAGTACAAATAGTACACTAGTTAATTGAAGAGACACACCCAATTTGAGTTGAATAGTGCAAGTTCCAACTCCTTTTACTAGGTATTTTGAATTGTCTCAAATGGTGACTTCTTCATTTGATCCTTCATTTGGACTATCTAGTTGTTCTTTGAATCCAGTAATGTGTCAGGAGGCTCTACTATCAATGAACTTGGTATTTATTCTATTTGATATCTCACTCGATAGTGTTGAATAGAGTATAAGTATTTAAAATTCCTTATCCTTACTTAATTATGCTAGTGAGGCTTGATGCTGAATCTTGTCTGGCATTTTATAGCAAGATGTCCGAATTTATCACATTGAAACATTGAACTCTAGACATGTCTCTTCTTCTTTTATTCGAATGCCTATTATGGTTGTCCTTTCCTTTGTTTCTTTTGAAGTTTTTTCTCTTTCCTTTCTTGTGGGAATTTACATTTAGGACTTAGATTTATCCATTAGAAATGTTTGTCCCAATTCCTTTTGCAATCAATCTTGCTTCTTGGATGTAGTTTGTCTTTAATCGATCAAACTTAGGAAATTTGGGTTTGACACTTATCCCTTGTACGAATGCTTCCCAAGAAGTAGGTAAACCATTTAGGGCCAACACCAAGATAATTCTTTATTGTCAATATAATGACCAATAGTGGATAGTTGATCACTTATCTATGTTATCCTCATAAAGTAAGACATGATTTTTTCTTCTTTGTTCATCTTGACATGATGTAGTTGTGTTTTGAGAGAAAGAGCCCTACTAGTGTTATTTATCTCATACATGTCTTCTATAGTTTTGAACGTTCGATATGCAATATCTAATTTTGATATAATAGGAACTATATGATCCTTTACTGCATCTACTAGAATCTTCATGGCTTGGTTTTTATTTTTTATCCATAGAGTTTTCTCATCATTATCATTTGGTATGGGTACAACCCTTTCCACATATGTGTTTAGGTCTCGTTCTCTTAGTGCCATCATTATTATGAATTTACATGATACAAAATTTGTGTCACCTTCTAGTCTATCTTCAAATCTAACTCCACTCACCACTTTGCTTGACTATAGTTTTATACAGCCTTTAATGGTAGTTAGATTTCTCCTCTAAATTCTTTCTGATCAGATATTTTCTTTAAGCTAGCTCTGATACCATGTTAAGATATGATCAGATTTGGAATAGAGGAAATTTTATTTTTTCTATCTTATTTCCTTGATGTATTGATCATGAAAGTATAGTGTACTAGTGTTAGAATAATATTATAACTTCTGTGAGATTTCCTACATGATGATAATATAGATCTAATAGAAAACTATGAACTTCAAATACAATAATGATATACTTATTTTCTTGAGAATAATTGATGTGGATCTCTATTGTAACTTGTAATAATAATTATTGATTTCTGTATTTTCCAAGTTACTCTTTCAATGTGTATATATGATATAATGGGAGATGTCTCCCATAGGGACAATGCCTATACATGAAATTTGTTCATGTAGAGACATCATGTATCTACGTGAGACATGTCTCTTGATAATTATTTTAATCATTCATTTTTTACTGATAACATATACCATTGAATCTAATCGATCATTATCGATTTACAACTTAATAACTATGATGTAAGATAGTCGATATAGTAATCGACTCACATATGATATATGACAGCGGCAGTCGATATGGGTATTGACTATGATAAACACAGTTAATACCAAGTGTGATCATCATAGTCAATACTAGTATCTATGTTCATTATATATTGATACTAATGATGTGTATGGCCGATAGTGGTTATCAGCTGTGATAACCACAGTCCATGTTGACTGTGATCATCATAGTCGATACTGACTATACCTTTATTGATTCTTTCATTTCCATTTATTGTTGGTTTTATTGATTATTAAGTTGATTCTCATAATTGACATTATAGTCAATTTCACACATGAACTCTTGTTTAGTGTATTATCATCATTATATATATATGATAATTATTTATAAGTATATTTGTATATATAATATATGTACATATATATAATCTATGTGTATATATATATATATATAATATTTCATCTCAATGATTGTCATAAATATTAATAATGCTTCATGATAATAGAGGAGCATAGATATCAAATGTTTAAGGCCGATAGGCCACTCAAACATTTGATTTCATCGATTGGAATCATCCGATTGAAGCTACAATCATTAGCAAATATAGAAATAGGATGAACACCACATAAGAAAACAAAATATGATAAATATAACCTCAACAACATCCAATCAAAGAATGACGGTGTGGAAATCTAATGTAGCTTTGAGGAGGTTCAGCCCTAGCTGTGACAACAATCTAGGAAGTTTGTGTTAGATGGTAATGTAGACATAGTGATTAATATGTTTATGTACTCTATAATATTATTTTGATTATTACTAAGATATGAACTAAATAAGGTGGGAAAGAGCTACAATTAAGGGAGAATTATGAAGGACACTCCATTGCAGTAGCAGTGAGGGAGAGTAGTTATAAGGGTGCCCTATTGCACTGTGATTAAGGGAGAATTGTGAAGGGCACTCTATTGCTAGCACCTTCCTAGGGTTGCAATTAAGGGAGAGCTACTAAAGGCACCCTATTACAGTGATAGTTAAGGGAGAAGTGTTATAAGTGCACCCTACTACACTGTGATTGATTAAGGTTGAACCACTAAGGGAACCCTATTGTAGAAGTAGATAAGGGAAAATTACTAAAGGCACCCTATTGCGGTGGAAGTTAAGGGAGAACTACTATAAGGGCATCCTACTGCAATATGATTAAGGGAGAACCGCTAAGGACACCTAATTGCAGTGACAATTAATGAAGAACCACTATAAGGGAACCCTACTACATTGTGTTTAAGGGGGAACCGCTAAGTGCACCCTATTGTTGTGGAAATTTAGGGAGAATAGCTATTAAGGCACCCTGTTCCATTGTGATTAAGGGAGAATCACTAAGGGCACCCTACTGCAAGGCAAAGATCACATATCTCTGAAAACATATTGAAGACCAAATGATATCTGAGTTGCACATTAGAAGCCACTCCCACTGAATTGACATTGCTTGAGGACAAATAATTTTGGGGAAGGGAGGGCTTTGATGTCCCCTTTCTAAAAATAGGAATTAATTTAATAAATTATAATATAATTTAATATTAAATTAACTATGGTGTTAATATATTAATAGGAGAATATAATATATTATTTAGTAAAGTATGGTATAATATTATATATAATTATAATATATATATATATATATATAGGGTAAGTGCACAAAGATGGGGGACCAAAAAGGGGGTATAAGATGCCACTTTTTTTTGAAATCAGCAAACTCTGAACTTCAAAGAGAAATTGAGGATAGTTGCACTCAAAATTTTAAAATGTGACAAAAACAAGAGTTATTCTACTCCAAATCTAGTTTCTAAACTACTAATTTATTTTAGAAATGGTGGAGATTAAGGTCCTCAAAAAGGGGGAGTACAAAAAGTGGTCCTATTTTTTGTGAAAAAACATAACACAGCGTCTGGTGTGCTCCACCTAAAATGTTAATTTAAAAAAAAAAAAAATTAATCGCTCTAGTGAGAAATTAGCTAACACCACCTAGTTTATCCCGGATTTTTCTACTAACTTTTTTATGAAAGTGTGATTTTTTGCCATTTTCCGAAGTGGACACATCCTGAAAACGTGAAATTTATGTGTGCTCCCCCTAGAAATCATTGAAAACTAATTGAAAATCAAAACTTCTTTATTTTTAAAGTGTTTGGAATGGAGTCTAGTTTTTGAAAATGTAATTTTTTTTCAAAATTCGATGACTGAGCCAAAATCTAAGCCCAAATGAATACATGTTGGTTTTTTGACAAAAATCGGACATACTTAGAAAATAAATTAGAGATGAAAAGCTTAACATAATGAGAATTTAAAATAAATTACATGGTTAGATAGCTATTAGAGAGATCTACAATATCATGCTACCTGATTTTATCGTTATTGAACCATGTACAAACCTGATAGGGAACACACAAGAAAAAATGTTATTATTTTGTAAGTTTTCTGGAAAGCACGTCTCAAACCTGTTTGAATCCTCCACGCCTTTGGGTTGGAACTCCAAGGAAAATCCAAGCCTTAGGCTTGGTAAACTTAAATTTCTTTCAAAGGGAGTACGCCCTATAAGCACTAAAGGGTGTATGCACTATAGGGCGTACACCCTATATTAGACACACAAAATTACAAAAGGAGAGAGAGAGAGAGAGAGAGAGAGAGAGAGAGAGAGAGAGAGAGAGAGAGAGCAATACATAAAATGTAACATTTAAGTATAAGTTNAAAAAAAAAAGGAGAGAGAGAGAGAGAGAGAGAGAGAGAGAGAGAGAGAGAGAGAGAGAGAGAGCAATACATAAAATGTAACATTTAAGTATAAGTTACATACTTTACATTTTATGTATATACTTCTAGGATGTTTGAGAGTGGGTTGAACTTCATAGGAGTTAAGATAAAGATTTTGGATTTTGAGGATTTTTAGGAAATTTCAGACTTAGCCAAATTTTAGGAATCAACACGTTGTCTTCAACATGATTCTCAGTGGACTATTGATTATAACCTAAGCCCTTGACTTGATTAAGGACACTCTTCAGGGTTCTAAGTGGTTTTAATGTATCATAAGGGGTCATAATATGTTGTAAGTGGTTCTAGGTCCCCTTAGGATCCATTATGACCCCTCAGGACACAATAAGGCCTCTTAAGACCCCTTAGAACACTTTAATCATTATAGGACACAATAATGGGCTCTGATGTGTTCTAATGTGTACTAATGTTTCATAAGGGGCTATAATGGGGTCTAAGTGGTCCTAGGAACCCTTAGGACCCATTACAACCCTTAGGACCCATTAGGACACATTAGGACTCGTTAGGACCCCTTAAAACACATTAATAGTCATAGGAAACATTTTACAGAGAGAGAGAGAGAGAGAGAGAGAGAGAGAGAGAGAGCATTAATCACCATAGGATACTCTTTAGAGTTCTAAGTGGTTCTGTTGTATCATAAGGGGTCATAATTGGTCTTAAGTGATCCTACAACCCTTTAGGAACCTTTAAAACCCCTTAGGACATATTATTATTAGGTTGATTAGATTTAAACCCAAGACCTCCCAATTAAGAGGCTCGCAGCTTATTGCTGTGCTGTAGGCTTCTGCCTATATATTTATATTATATATTATTAAACATTTATCAAATATTATTATTATATATATATTAAATATATATACTAAATATTAATATACGTAAGAATTTTCCTATAAAAACAACTCAAGATCTAGAGACCAATGAATAACACAAAAGGGAAAGAGAAAAAATAGACAAGAACAAATTTTATTCTCATCAATAATGTAATACAATATGATCAACTAGATGACTACAATGTAGATATGCCTGCTTATATAGGAAAGGCAATAAAAGACCATGATAACTTAGGAGATAACTTATCACCCACCTAAGGTGGACTAACATGTTGACCAAAGGTGGACCATCCTTCGTTGTGTAATGAAGCATGCGCAAAATGTGGAGGATGATAAAGTGATAAATGCACTAAAGGTGGAGACAACACATAATATGGAATGTGATAACTCCTATCACCACCTAAAGTGAAATTTCTTCTACACCATGTGCAATTAAATTTGCAAACTCCTAAGTGTCTCAAATGCAAAATACTGTATAATGAATTATCCTAAGTAAGATTAAGTAAAGTGTAATTAGGTGAATAATAAATTACACCAACAATATATATAAATATAAATTTGGAAATCGCTATAATTAAAATATATTATAAATACATTATGAACGTGTAATATACTGTACAACCAAATGAATGATACAAGTATGACTTGTGTTTGGTAAGTCACATAAGAGATGAACAAACACAACCTTTTGGAAGGTCATTTTTGCCTCCTCACATGAGTATAAAAGAGGGAATATACTAAGGTGTAGAGGCATCAAACATCATTTATATTTTAGCTTATAAAATCAAGACACCGAACATAAAGGAAAAATAAGAAATATATAATCAACACCATCCAATAAGTGATAATTCATGCAAGAAAAGTAAGATTCATTCATATATATATTCCACCCTTTACACAACATAAATAATGACTCTAATATTTATGATTTACATCATCCCACCATTACAATATGTCATCACTTAATACAACCCAATCAATAATCTACAATCAACAAGTATATGGGTCCCAAGAGAATAGAAAACTAATAGTATATCACATTCCCTATATGTGGTTGTTATAAAGGATTCATTATATGTGATTGGCTAGTGTTGTTTGAGCAGGTCGTACGAGAACAATCTCACATATATAGTTGATGAGATAGAATGGATTTAGAAAAGGGGAAATCATAGATAATAGTATCCTATATTATAGAAGTTGATGAGGTAACTTCTTATTTATTAGCCAATATTAGATTTTCTCTTCCTAAGAAAGTTACCTCATGACAAATTAGTAGTATAAAATAGTATATAATTTAAGAATTGAAATAATAAGTCACAATTCAACACTATAGGGGTTTGGAAAAATTTATAGTAGATTCTCCCTCGACAGACCCAGGGAAGGCTCACATTATAGTGAAACATCAAAAACAAAATTTCACAATCATACAAGTCATATCAGATATAATAGAGATAATCCCACCATTGAGAGTTGCATTAAATACACACACACACACACACACACACACACACACACACACAGAGAGAGAGAGAGAGAGAGAGAGAGAGAGAGAGAGAGAGAGAGAGAGAGAGAGAGAGAGTCCCAAACCCATCCCAATGCACACACACACACACAAGATAGATCATTTGCATATCTAAATGTCCAACTAGAGATTGTAGGAATTGACACCAATTGATATATATATATTAAAATTTTCCTAATGTTATTATATACATATATATTGTATCAATTGCATAATTAAAGTGGTATCATAGATAAAAAAGATAAACAAAAATAGGCGATTAATTGAAACTTAAGAGGAAGAAGTTTCTTTCAATTGATTTTGTAAAGTACTTATCACAAATTTAGAAGCATTCCTAAAAGGGATATTACAGGGTTCCCTTGTCTTAGTCCCCTAGAAATTTTAAAGAAGCACTTGGGTGTGCTATTGAATAAAACTAAGATCCCTAGACTAGAAATACATGCAAATGTCCAATTTATACATTGTGGATTAAATCTAAAGGCTTCCATGGTCTTGCATAGAAACCTCCAATCAACTTAATCATATTCTTTCCTTATGTCCAATTTCATCAACGTCCCTCCCTCCTCATTGGTTTGTAGTGAAATAATTGCCTCCTAGGCGATGACGATTCCATCAAGTATGGATCATCCGAGAAAAAAATATGTCTGCTCTTCCTCTATAATATGGAGGAGGACTGATTTCAATATGTTAGTCATCACCTTTGTCATTATCTTATATATTGTGTTGCAAAGGGAAATGGGTAAAATTCTTCTAGTCTTATTGCTTTTTATTTCTTGGGAATGATGGTAAAAAAAGTATTATTCACTTCCTTAAGTAACCGCAAATGGAAATGGGGAAAAAGACTCTAGTCTTGTTTCCTTTTTCCTTGGGAATGATGGTAAAAAAAGTATTATTCAATACCTTTAGTAACCACTCCAAATTCCTTTCTATCTCATTATCTCCAACTAACTCATTTCCAACTATACTCCACCATTTTTTAAAGAAGTTTCCAAGAAAACTATCTAGACCTGAGGCCTTATCTAGATGTAAATGAATGAGGGCTGTTTCTATTCCTATGAATGTGAAGCTAAATTTAGCATCTAGTTCTAGTCTTCATTTATCACCTTACATTTGAGTTCTAAAAACTCCTATTGGGCTGATATTTCAGATCATTTATCCTTACTTAGTAGTTCTGAATAAAATTTCACTATTTTCTCTTTGATTTCTTTAGGGCTCTCAAAAGATGATCCATCCAATATCTCCAATTTTTAGATGTGATTGAGATCCCTTTTTTTTCTAGTGATATTATGAAAGTATTGGTATTTTTGCCCCCAACCTCAATCTAAGTCTCCCTAGATTTTTGCCTTCAATACACTGTTGATTTTATTATAGTTGTGGTCGGAATCCATAGGCCAACATAGACATCACAAAGGTTGTGATTATATTATTATTGTGAGATAAATATAATTATATTATATTATATATAATAGTTAATATTATTATGATATGATTATTATGTGATAATAATAATTATATTGTATAATTATTATATTATAACTTGATATATTAATATTATATTATATTAATATAATTATTTAATATATAATATTAAAAGAGACGTCCCTTGGTGAAAGGGCACCTCTTTCGTATATATTATGAAGTGTGTGATCTCATTAGAAATATAATTGAATAAATATATGTGCAGTTTAATATATTTCAGGATGCTCGGAGGAGACGATAGTTGTTCATATTTGGTTGGGAGGGCAATGACTATGATCATGGTTAAATGAGCCTAAAACTAACATGGTATCAGAGTGGGTTCCCTTCCAGCCTAACAATGATATTATGGTTGCTTGTCTATGCACGATATTGTGACTCATATTGGAATAACGTGTGGCTGCGATAAGCAAAATGTACAGAATGAAAAAAAAGAAATACAAGTATCATCATGAATAATATCAAGTTGAGTAATGGCTTGACACTAATAGTCTCAAGATTATTGTTTCTCCTTGTATCAAGCCCCTTGTTGTTCGTGCTTTTGTGGATGCATAATTTGTTATAAACCACTGACAACCTCTGAATTTGGGAATCATCATGGCATAGTTCACATACAAAGGTCAGAATGCCAAGAAGGAAATTGTCCCTCACTTCATTGGAAGCCTTGAGGAAATTATTTTACAAAAATTTTCAAGCCTGGATAGTGGACACGAGTCTTTGAAAGCCTTGAAGATCAAGAATCAAGAGTTTGATGAAGGAAAGATTACATATGAAATTTTAGAGGCTTCATTCCGGGACATCCATGAAAATGAGGATAGAATTTTGGATGAATTAGGTTTGAAAAATGAGTTGAAGATATTTAAATAATTTGGATTTTAAATAAGCATGACCTTGACTTGGGAGGCCATTCTTGTTGTAGTTTTATTTTTTATAATGGAATCATGCCTCTGGTGAGCATACTCCCACTATGTCGTAGATTATAAAAAATGTCATTTCACTATGCAACAAAACTAGATGATGAATCCAAAGGACTTGAAATCGCACATATGTTTCTAGAAACAACAAAAGAAAGCCTTGTCAATGAAGTTGAAAATGAAAAGGCAACTCCTCTACACACAACTATTGATGTGGACCATGCCAAAATGTGCAAACTACTCCTCCAGATTAAGGCAAGCGTGACTTCCAAAGATGATGATGAAAAGACTCCACTTCAATATACAATTTGGCTGAATCCAAATGAAGATGTTGTTAGTGTTATGATTTTAGTGGCGATAGAGGAAAATGTTGAAGGGAACATTCCCTTGGCAGCGGTTAAGGACGATAATAGAGAGATGTTTTTATAATTTCTCTTGAAGATAATCTTCTAGTGTCAATAGTGGAACAACTGCTGTCGGTGGATAGAAACCATTATCTTATTTTAAAAGATTGTTGCACCCCCTCTCATCATATCTATGTGAGGCTTCACAATTGGTCTCTAGGGTTTTTATTCAAAATATGCTGGATGGAGGAGTTGAGCCTTTTGACTACTCTTCACTACATTGCTGAGGGTGTAGATGAGAGTGTAGCAGGTAAAATTATAGAAAAACCATAGTTTGATGAAAAATTAAGAAGTTCTAACTGGGAGAAAGCATCAGAGGGTGATAAGTACCGAAGAAATGCACTTCACATTTCATCTTTTCTTGGATGGGCTGTAAAGACCAAAAAAATCCACAAACGCCACATAAGCATAAAAGGACAAAGATTCCCTAATGTCGATTCAATAGTCATAAACGACCAATCGCTATGGACTGGTCAACATAAATTCTCAAGATATAGAAATTAAATACACATAATCTCTAAATTTCTATTTCAATTATTCGACATAACACAAAAGGTAATATACACAAAAGTAATCAACCATTCTGTCGAAACTTTAACATTTCCATAATCAGTAAAATTACAATGTCCAATATCAGGATGCTGACTAAATCACCGTGTACCTTACATCCTAAATAGGAATATACATATATACATCATGTTCAAGACCAAAATGTTGATTTAAACAATATCCAATATGCCATCGGACAACTGTCCATCTGCATGCTCCGATCTCCTAAGCCATCAGACACCTGTCCATTTGCAAATCTTGAGACATGAGTGTGGTTCAGGGGTTTAATCCACCCAACCATAGAGTGGTTAGCTCCCCCGGGGCTCATCTTGAAATGAAGAGCGCACTGACCCTGCCCAAGAAATCTATTACCTGACACTGATTGATCAGAAGGAATCTGGTGTGTCTGTGAAACTAACTACTTTCCACATATGTCTAAGTAGAACTAATCATAGATTACAGGAAGATGAAACATAAATAGCCAACACATTTAAGAAAACATGTGTTTCCATAGGTTTGGCCAAAGAAATTAAGTGCCATATTTCTACTGGTAGGTAGTGAACAAAATATACTACCCTTTCCTGGTATTCCACATTCTACACCCTTTCCTTACTAATTTTAATATGCACTGAAATTCATAATTGCACCCAACAAATAGGTAATTCAGTACATATATAAACATGATGAAAACTTACTCATATCAACTCTAAACCATACAATGGCATACCCATTTTTGACTACTTATCAAGTGATAAGGGAAAAATTTATTTATGTATATATAACATTTGTAAAGTTTGAATTTTTATTCTAGTTTAGTAAGTAATCCATATCTTGGTAATGCTAGATACAAGAAAATAACTCCAGATTGGACACTCTCATATTCACTTAATTTCATAGAAGACACATAATCATCGAAAGTAACTTAAGATCTAATCTTATTCTCAAAGCTCTTCTTTAAAATTTAAATGAAGGTATAACAAATTCCTATTTTCGGATGACATTCCAAACAACAATGCATTTTACACACATATATAATGTTCTTTTCAGTATGAACATAAATCCTCCTTTACGAGAAACTGAAAACAATAGTCTTTGAACTAATTTCACAAGATTATTATTAGGAAAAGAACACAGTTAGATTCCATGGTGCAATTTTCTACTGGTGTTTGGCATTCCAATTCTGGTGTTCCCTTAATTGTTTCCCTAAAATCTCATTGTTTGGCACATTGCATTTAAAAGAGACAATGACTGCCTAAAAACAATAACTATGGTTCAAATGACCACACAAAAACAAAGTTTCCACCCTCTTTGAAACATAAATTGAACTTGCTGAGAAAGACACACTTCCAATGTCAATTTCAGATGGTTAAGATATGCTTATGAGCATAAGAAGAAAATCAGAAAATTAGCATTCTTCAAAGGAAAAAAAATAAAAATCTCTCCAGTCTTGGTCATGGAAGGAGATTTGCAAGGAATTTATATTGCTAACTAAACATATAATATTCCAGCAAAAATGAGCAGTAATTAACCAATAATCTATTATTTCACAGAGGAAAAGAACCTGGCTTTCTCCTTAGCTAGACGTATTTCTCTGTGGTAAATAGTTTTGAGGGGGGGTTTGAACCCACGACCTCCCACCTTACACTTATGCCTCTAGCCAATGCACCAACTATCTTCCTTAGTCCTCTCTTCTACCGGTGCAATTGTTCTCCTTTCTTTCTTTTGCGTGCCCTTCCCTTCTCTTCCAGCATTGTCTTCTTCTCCTTATGTGCTATCCTCTCCTCTCTCACGCGCCACCTCCTCTTTTCCCTGCGCTGACTCCTCTTTGCTCTCTATGCCTCCCTCCTTTCTTTTCTTTCTGTCTCCTCATTGATTACGACTGCCTCTCTTTAGAGGGCCAAAGAATTTTATCACCGAATCCTCAAAAGTCAACAAAAGGGGCAGAAAAATCAGATCCTCCAGATTTTGTCAGTGGATTTATTGAAGATTCCAGAATTTGTAATCATTAATGTGGATGGTGGAAATTTGAAATAATTTTCTAAAAGCTTCCATTCTCTCCACATATCATCCTTAGTGGATATTTCTAGAAGAGGGATGTGACATCCTTCCCCCCTTAAGAAGTTCATCGTCCATGATGAATCGATCAGAATTTGCAATTATATCCAAAAAAATAAAGAAATTCACATTAACATGGTTAAGAATTCTATTTCCATTGTTCAAGATAATGCATTTTTACCATAAAATCAACAAGTTTAGAAATTTACTTTCATATTCAAATCAAAGTTTAAATCTCCACACACACCATGCATTTAACATTTGAGATAGAGTTAGAAACAAAAATTCATTTATCTAAAGCAAGTATAAAAAAATCAAATACTATGTGGTGTGTGAAAACCCATATTTTTCCGATCAACCATTACTGAGAAGATAAACTTCCCTTTCTGAAACACACCCCTGCCTTCAATCCTGTCAAATCCATCAAACCACTACATTGATCATCAGTAGGTTAGTCCATAAATCCAAAACCATATTTAAACAATGTTTAATTAATCATCCATAAAACATCATAATATTCACATTAAATCATATTACCATTTCGTGAAATTCTATATCCTAATTAACATCAAGGCAATGTAATTCACATGATATCATATTTACTTCCATAATATCCATAATAATGTCTAACATGTAGAACATAATCATAAAGCATAAGGACTTTGGTCATAAGTATCCGACCAAGTCATCAAGTTCAAACTGTCGCTAAGAGTCAAACATAAAAAGGGTCTATGAAATTGGTTATGATAGCCTGATGTCTAACGAGAACACATAATAGCAGCAATGTCTAAGCCTGTAACATGATTAACTAAAAAAAAGAACATGTATGAGCTTAATCAAAAAGCCGTGGAAAAGATTTATGCATGTCTTCTGCATCCTCCCAAGTAGCGTTGTCAATAGAGAATTGGTTCCATTGAACCTTATACTACAACACATCTCTGTTACGCACCTTGATGGTACACTGATCAATGAGGCAGGTAGGCTCCACTAGCACCACCCCTAGATCCTGAACATGTAATGCATGCCAATCGAGGATATGAGATGCATCTGGATGATAGGGTTTCAACAAGGAAACATGAAACACATTATGGATTCGAGCTAGAGTGGGCAGTAAAGCAAGTCTGTAAGCAATGGGGTTGATAACCTCCAAAACATTAAATGGACCCACATATCTCGGTGCAATATTTGATGACTTTCCAAAAGAAATAGAGATTTTATGTGGTCTCACACGCAAGAATACTTTATCCCCTTCCTATAACTACGTGAAAGTGCGGTTCTTATCCGCATAACTCTTTTGATGATCTGCTGCTTCTTTTAATCAAGCATGAATCAGAGTCATCTGATCTTCCATCTCTCTCAATAATTCAGGACCAATAATGATCATGTCTTCCACTCTATCCCAACTAATAGGAGTGCAGCACTTCCACCCATACAATGCCTCTAATGGTGCCATTCCTTATGAAGCATGGTAAGAGTTGTTATAGGAAAACTCTACCAATGGAAGATACTCTTCCCACTTGTATTTTTGATCCATGCAATACATCCGAAGTAAATCCTCAACAACTTGATTTACTCTCTCTATTTTCCCATTCATCTGAGGATGATAGGCTGTGCTGAAATTCAGCCATGTACTTAAGGAAGCATTCAAGGTTGTCCAAAACGTTGATGTCATCCGTGTATCTCTGTCGGATATAATGTTCTCTGGTACACCATGTAGTCTAAAAATCTCCTGAATAAACTTCTTGGACAAAGCCAAGGATCCATCTCTCAAACTCCCTAGAATGAAATGGGATACCTTGGTTAGTTTGTCAACTACTACCAAGATTACATCATGCCTACATTGTGTCATGGGTAAACCTTGGATAAAATCCATATTGACGACTTTCCATTTGTATTCTGGAATATCATGTGGGTATAAAAGTCCTACTGGGTGGATATGCTCAGCCTTAACTCACTAACATTCTAAACACTAGGCTACATAAGCTATCACATCACGCTTAAGCCCTGGCCAAAAGTATAGTGGCCTTAAATTGGCAATCATCTTGTTTACCCCTAGATGTCCTGCAAATGGAGTGTAGTGCATCTCCTCAAGTACTACCTTCCTCAACCCTTCTTGGTTAGGAATGTACATCCTATTCTGGTATCTGAGAATATTGTCATCCTCAAAAGTGTATCCATCAAAACGGTGATCCGATGGATCAATGTGCAAGGCTGATTTGACCATCTCATAATGATCATCTCCTGGAAGATTCTGCAACACGTGATCCCTCAACTGTTTCTTAGAAGTAGAGATAGCTGCGATGTGTCTTCTTCTACTAAGAGGATCTTCCACTCTATTCTCCTTGCCCTTAATGTACTCAATGCCAAAGTCATACTCACTCAGAAGCTCCAACCAACGTCTCTATCTTGCATTGAGATTAGGTTGTGTGAAGATATACCTAAGTCCCATGTGATCTATTTTTAACTCAAATGGCTTACCCAAAAGGTAATGTCTCCACATCACTAAAGCATGCATAATTGCCACCAATTCTAAGTCATGAGGTGCATAGTTAACCTCATGCTATTTCAGCTTTCGTGACTCATAAGCCACTACTCTACCATCCTACATAAGTACACCTCCAAGGTCTTTGCCTGAAGTGTCTGTAATCACTGTGAATTTCCCATTTGGGTAGGGTATAATCAAAACAGGAGCGGATGTGAGCTTATGTTTCAACAACTAGAAAGCTTTCTCACATGTGTCAGTCCACTCATATCTTTTCCCTTTCCTTTGAAGGGATGTAATAGGTGCTGCAATCTTGGATAATCCCTCCAAAAAATTCCTGTAATAACCTGCGAGTCCCATGAAGATTCTAACTTCACTCACATTTTGTGGAGCTGGCCACTCAAGAATGGCTTTAATCTTCGCAGGGTCAACTACAATTCCATTTGTAGAAATGATGTGACCCAAATAATGAATCTCCTTCTGACAAAAAAAACACTTAGATAGCTTCCCATAAATCTTTTTATCTCTAATTCATTGTAAGACTATTCACAAATGCTCCTCATGCTCTTCGATGTTCTTTGAGTAGATCAAAATGTCATCAATGAATATCTCTATGAACTTATCTAAACAATATCTAAACACATTGTTCATCAAGTTCATAAATGCTCCTGGTGCATTGGTCAACCCAAAAGGTAAGATGACAAACTCATAATGTCCATACCTTGTCTTGAAAGCGGTTTTAGATATATCTTCTTCTTTGATTCAGAGTTGATGATATCCAGATCACAAATCAATCTTAGTGAACATAGTTTCTCCCTTCATCTGATCGAATAGTTCATCTATTCGAGGAAGTGGATACTTGTTCTTGATATTCACCTTGTTAAACATTCTATAATCTATGCATAACCGCAAGGTACCATCTTTCTTCTTCACGAAGATAACTGGGGCTCCCCATGGTGACACACTAGGGCAAATGAACCCTTTCTCCAAGAGTTCCATCAACTAATTCTTCAAATCATACATTTCATTGGTGGTCATATGATAAGGAGCCTTGGATTGAGGCTTGGCTCCAGTCATTACATCAATAGAGAAGTTGAATTCCCTCTTCGAAGGTAACTCCGGTAAGTCCTCTGGAAAGACATCCTGAAACTCTTGTAAGATAGGATGATCCTCTAAACTAGGTGGAGTGTCAAGATCTTTGACATATGCTACATACATCATGCAATCCTTCCTCTTTGCCTTCTTCAATTGCATGGAAGAAATTTGTCTAAGCTCAAGGAGCCTCTTCTCACCCAAAAGTACTACAGGTTCTCCTAAATCATCAAGACATTCAACTGACTTGTCCTCACGGTTTACTAACACCTTATGTTTAGTCAACCAATTGATGCCCAAAATGAAATCATAGGAACCCAATGGGGCTACCTAAAGATTTACTTGCATCTAAAAATTTGGAAGTTCTATCTCATTGCAAGCCAAACATTGCTCAACCCTACGCTTTGCCCTATTTCCATAATCTACCATCCACGGTTCAGACAAATATCTAGGTCTAACTGATAAATGAGAAAAAATTATAGGATCTATGAAACATTTTGTAGCTCCAGTATCAATCAAAATGGAAACATTTTCGCCAAAAAACTTACTAGTCAGCTGGATTGGAGTAGCCTAAAAGTCAGCTTGCCTATGGTCAACAGCTGCATGAATAAGATGTTGAGCATGGGGACCCTTCCCATCTCTATGAACCATATGCTGAGGACATGTACTGGCATAATGTTTACCTCCACAAGTGAAGCAACCATCCAATGGTCCTTTCCTACCCTCAGGCCCGTTCCTCCCATTGTCATTTATATTATTCCCATTCTAGTTGGCGCCTCTATTATGATACTGAGCACCATTATTGTTGTTGGTGTTCCTATCTGCATTCCCTTGACCTTTACCTCTCATATTATGGACCTGCTGATGTCCAAAATATTTAGGTTGGTTATCCTAAAATTTCCTCTTAAATCCCTGAGAGGAATTAGTCCTCTGATTACCCCTTACAACAGACACCTGTTGTAGTTTTTGTTCTTGCCTCAATGCCTTCCGAAAGGCAAAGTCCATATTTTCAGGCTCATGCATGTCGACCTTAGATCCTATCTCTGGACGTAGTCCAAGAATAAATTTGCAGTTTCTAAACTTCTCATCCTGCTGGTACTGAGGTACATACTTAACCAAGTGACAAAACCTCTCATGATATTGAGTAACAGACAATACTCCTTATATCAGGTTCTGGAAGTCGGCTACTTTCTGATCATAGTATAATTGTGGAAACCATCTCTTATAGAAGAGTACAAGAAAATCCTCCCAAGTGATCTCACCAGGTTGCATCCTATTTTCAACCATCTCATTATTCCACCAAGTAGTAGCTTCACCAATCAACTAAAAATCACCCCACATCGCTCTAGATTCACCAGAAAGATTGTGAACGTGAAAGTACTTTTCCATGCATAAAATCAATGCTTTAGCCTCATCACCAATGGTCTTACCATTGAAGGTAGGAGGCACGACCTTCTTGAGGTCCAGGCTCAGTTCCTCTACTATTCTTTCCCCGTTATTGGTTACTTTTGTAGCCCTAGAATCAACATCTTGTTTCAATAGTTCTTCATTCCTCGTATCCTCCCCTTCTTTCCTTTGAGCTTCCAATCTTAGGTCTTCCTCCTGCTTACACTGAGCTTCTAGCCTCAAATATTCCTCTTGTTTTCATTGAGCTTCTAGCCTCAGATCTTCTTCCCTCTTCCTCATTTCCTCATCATTCTGTCTACTTCTCAAATCTTTCTCTAGATGATTCATACGATCACCCTGCTGCTTCAAGAGAGCTAAGATCTGATCCAACCTCTGGTTAGATTCACTATTCAGATCATTTCTAGAAATAGCCCGTTTATTGTTCCTAGTATCCATGGTGTCAGATTTACTCTTGCACCAAGCATAGGTATGCAACTTAGCAATAGTAGACCAAGGTCCTAGTGTTTAAACACAGCTCTGATACCACATGTAAAGACCAAAAAAATTCACAAATGCCACATAAGCATAAAAGGTCAAAAAATTCTCTAATGTGAATTCAATAGTCATAGATGGTCAATTGCTATGGACTGGTCAACATAAAAACTCAAGATATAGAAATTAAATACACATACTCTCTAAATTTCTATTTCAATTATTTGACATAACACAAAAGGTAATATACACAAAAGTAATCAACCATTCTGTCGAAACTTTAACATTTCCATAATCAGTAAAATTACAATGTCCAATATTAGGATGCCAACTAACTCACCATGCACCTTACATCATAAATAGGAATATACATATATACATCATGTTCAAGACCAAAAGGTCGATTTAAACAATATCCAATATCCCATCAGAAAACTGTCCATCTACATGCTCCGGTCTCCTAATCCATCAGACACCTGTCCATCTACAAATCTCGAGATGAGAGTGTGGTTCAGGGGTTTAATCCACCCAACCACAGAGTGGTTAGCTCCCTTGGGGCTCATCCTGAAATGAAGAGCGCACCGAACCTGCCCAAGAAATCTATTACCCAACACTGATTGATTGGAAGGAATCTGGTGTGTCTGTGAAACTAACTTCTTTCCACATATGTCTAAGTAGAACTAATCACAGATTACAGGAAGATGAAACATAAATAACCAACACATTTAAGAAAACATGTGTTTCCATAGCTTTGGACAAAGCAATTAAGTGCCAGATTTTTACTGGTAGGTAGTGAACAAAATATACTACCCTTTCCTTATATTCCACATACTACACCCTTTCCTTACTAATTTTAATATGCACTAAAATTCATAATTGCACCCAACAAACAAGTAATTTAGTACATATATAAACATGATGAAAACTTACTCATATCAACTCTAAACTGTACAATGGCATACCCATTTCTGACTACTTATCAAGTGATAAGGGAAAGATTTATTTATGTATATATAACATTTGTGAAGTTTGAATTTTTGTTCTGGTTCAGTAAGTAATCTATATCTTGGTAATGCTAGATACAAGAAAATAACTCCAGATTGGACACTCTCATATCACTTAATTTCATAGAAGACACATAATCATTGAAAGTAACTTAAGATCTAATCTTCTTCTCAAAGCTCTTCTTTACAAATTAAATGAAGGAATAACAAATTCCTATTTTCGGATGACATTCCAAACAACAATGCATTTTACACACATATATAATGTTCTTTTCAGTATGAACGTAAATCCTCCTTTACAAGAAACTAAAAAAAATAGTCTTTGAACTAATTTAACAAGCTTCTTATTAGGAAAAGAACACGGTCAGATTCCATAGTGCAATTTTCTACTGGTGTTTGGCATTCCAATTCTGGTGTTCCCTTAATTGTTTCCCTAAGATTTCGTTGTTTGACACATTTCATTTAAAAGAGACAATGACTGCCTAAAAACAATAACTATGGTTCAAATGACCACACAAAAACAAAGTTTCCACCCTCTTTGAAATATAAATCGAACTTGCTAAGAAAGACACACTTCCAACGTCAATTTCAGATGGTTAAGATATGCTTATGAGCATAAGAAGAAAATCAGAAAATCAGCATTCTTCAAAGGAAAAAAAATAAAAATCTCTCCACTGTTTGTCATGGAAGGGGATTTGCAGGGAATTTATATTGCTAACTAAACATATAATATTCCAGCAAAATTGAGTAGTAATTAACCAATAATCTATTATTTCATAGAGGAAAAGAACCTGGCTTTCTCCTCAGTCGGATGTATTTCTCTGTGGTAAATAGTTTTGAGGGGGGGTTTGAACCCACGACCTCCCACCTTACACTTATGCCTCCAGCCAACACGCCAACTGTCTTCCTTAGTCCTCTCTTCTATCGGCGTGATTGTTCTCCTTTCTTTCTTTTGCGTGCCCTTCCCTTCTCTTCCAGCGTTGTCTTCTTCTCCTTATGTGTTGTCCTCTCCTCTCTCACGCGCTACCTCCTCTTTTCCCTGTGTTGACTCCTCTTTTCTCTCTATGCCTCCCTCCTTTCTTTTCTTTCTGTCTCCTCATTGATTATGGCTGCCTCTCTTTATAGAGGTCCAAGGAATTTTATCACCGACTCCTCAAAAGTCAACAAAAGGGGCAGAAAAATTAGATCCTACAGATTTTGTCGGTGGATTTATTGAAGATTCCAGAATTTGCAATCATTAATGCGGACGGTGGAAATTTGAAATAATTTTCTAAAAGCTTCCATTCTCTCCACGTATCATCCTTAGTGGATATTTCTAAAAGAGGGATGTGAAATGGGCAGAGATTTTTTGTTGGCTAATACAAATTGAAAAAAATTCTTAGAGATACCAAGAATCATGATGGACAAAGTGCTACATTTTATGCAGTGGCTGGACCTCATGACGATCCCAAGTTTCTTCAGAGGAAATATTGGATGAGGAGATTAGGAGGTTGATATCAGATTCAAAGGGAGTCTAACATTTCATTTAAAGAAACCTTGGACAAGGATGTTAGAAGGTTGATATCTATTTTAGAGGGAGCCATGTCATCATGAATATTTTCTTAATGTATTCTTCTCTATGTGGGAGAATCTTGAGGTGTAAGCCCGTATCACCACCCTTTGGTATGGTTCATGGTGGATGTCATGTGTGTATCACCATGACAACACCATGTAAGAGAGTCCATGGTGATTTTCTTGTACTTGTGTGTTTACCCTCTAGATGATCCATGATGAATATCATTGTGAGGTGATAATCTCACAATTATGAACACTTGTGCATCTTACGATCATTGTGAGGTCACGATCTCACAATAATGGTTGATATCTCATAAATTAATATCTATGCATAAGCCATAATGGTAGATATCACATAAGGTGATATTTATGGGAATTAATAATGGTGGATATTATGTGAGGAGATATCTATGTATAAGCCATAATGGTGAATATCACGTGAGGTGATATTTATGGAAAGCCCTAATGGTGGATATCACGTGAGTTGATATTTATGGAAAGCCATAATGGTGGATATCACTCGAGGTGATATTTATGGAAAGCCATAATGGTGGATATCACCCGAGGTGATATTTATGGAAATCCATAATGGTGGATATCACATGAGGTGATATTTATGGAAAGCCATAATGGTGGATATCAAGTGAGGTGGTATCTATGGATAAGCCATTATGGTTGATATCAAAAGAGGTGATATCTTTCCACATATGGATGTAGCCATTGTGGTAAATCATTACAATAAGGAAATGTAATTTGTAAATAAGTATTCCTCCCTAGCTAAGAGGGAGTGTTGAAGGTAGCATCGGGAGGGCGAACTTGAAGTCATCTGATTATCTCAAGTGATGTATTGCATCACTTGAGACAATGGTTGATTATCTGTTATTGAGAAGGATTCCTCCCTAGATAAGAGGGAGTGTTGATTTTATTATAGCTATGGTCGGAATCCACATGCCGACATATACATCACAAAGGTTGTGGTTATATTATTATTGTGAGATTATATAACTATAATATTATGTGATAGTATAATTATATTATATAATATACTATTATTATTATTTTTGGAAAAGGTGGCAATGCCACTTCATATATTTTTTATTAATATAAACTAGTTCAAAAAGCTCCTGGAGAAAAGAACCAGCAAGAAAAACTTTGATCCTTTCTCAATAATACAAAATAGAAATTACGAAGTTCAGAAAGCTAATAAACTAAAAAGAGCCCCCACCTAGCCTAATCTAGTTACATATGTTAACAGAAAACCCACCTAGAGCTAAAAAACCCTGACCCAAAATTACAATTTTACAACATGCTTATAAAAAAAATGCATGCATATGATGTATACCAAATTTCTCAATGAGAAAGTACAAAATATTACTATAATGAGAGAGAATTCCAGAGTAGAAAGAAAAATGAGAATTCCTCCATTAGTGTTGAAGATGGCACCTGGATCTTTATAACCCACAAGGATGAAGTAGAATGGATCAAAGCCCAAATGGAAAAAAAATATGCACATGTGTAATACAAAAACCCTACAACGAAAAGATGATAACCTGCCAAGAACAAAATCAATCCTCTATAAAAAATGTTGAAACTTCATCTGAACCCAATTGGAGATTATTATTATTATTATTATTATTATTATTATTATTATTATTATTATTATTATTATTATTATTATCATTATTATTATTATTATTATCATTATTATAATATGATTATTATGTGATAATAATAATAATAATAATTATATTATATAATTATTATATTATAATTTGATATATTAATATTATATTAATATAATTATTTAATATATAATTATATTAATATGTAATCTTAGGAGAGGGGTCCCTTGGTGAAAGGGCACCTTTTGCATATATATTATGAGATGTGTGATCTCATTAGAAATATAATTGAATAAAAATATGTGTAGATTAATATATTTCAGGATGCTCGGGGGAGATGATAGATGTTTGTCTTTGGTTGGGAGGGAAATGATTATGCCCGTGGTTAAACGAGCCTAAAACTAACATACACTTCCTCACTGGATAATACATCCTCATAGTCTTTCAAGATATTTTTCTCTTTTAAAAATATTTCAACTATCATTCCATTCCTCATTTGGCTCTTTCAAATTTTCTTCTATCTAATATTTTCTTTCAAATATATCTTTGAAATGTTCTTTGTTCCATTCTAGAATATTTTTTAACATGCTTTAATTTGGACACAAAGAAGAATAACTTATATCCTTCAAAAGCCTCCTCTTTCCACCAGATTATAACATTGGTATGACATTATCATCCTTAAACCACATGTTCTTGAATTTTAATGGGGTTCTAAGTGGTTTTTTTGCACCAAATATATTGAGTTAGATCAGGTAGTGATCCAAATTAGAAAATGGAAGTATTGATCCTTCTAAGGTGAAGGGGAAAGTAGACAAGTCTGTCGATCTCTAAGTTTTGTTGATCATTAGTGTCCCACACTTAGTCATTTATCTAGGCAGGTTAGCCGGTCATCACTATGGCTGAGCAATCCAGTATAGGCCGAGCAATCCAGCATAGTCATTGCCGAGAAGATAGTGATTGCCGAGTGACTCGACAATCAAGAAAAAATTTATCATGTTCATGCCGAGCACCAGAGTTTTAATGTGCCGGGAAAGATAGTTTGACATACATGTTAGGAATGGCACAAACTTGAAGGTAAACCATTTTGGGCCGACTTGTTCATACATTTAATGATTTCAATAGAGTTAATTACACATTAATTATTTGATCTCAATGCGTGGCATGGAGCTAATCAGAAAATTGGAATGCCTAAGCGGCATAAGCTTTTGATCTTGATTGTTGATCTAGATCTAATAGCCAGATTCATGAAGTATATTAAGATTGCTTCTTAAACCCTAATTATGTAGATGTGTGAGAAGGTGTAAGTGTATAGAGGGATGTACTAAGGGTTATTTTGATAGAAGAAGCATAGATCTAGTAGAGTGAAAGAGCAATGAACAACAGAGTAAAGACATATCAGATTATTAGATCACAGAAGGTATTGGAAGAGGAGATCCGTTATCAGCATCAGAGTGCATAATGAAGGATCAGTTCTTGAGACATTCTAACCAGTGTATCAGGTGAAATCTCTTAACAGAGTGGTTCTAACAGACCTTTCTAAATCTCCTAGTTGAGTGCTTACTTTATTGTAAGTTTAAATCCTTTTACAAGGTAGATTGTAATGATCTAAAGCTCTTATCCGAGAAGACCTTTAACCAGGTAGATTACATAGTGTGATCAAACTTTGTAGTCCTAATAGGAACACTTTATTGCTGCAGTAGTGAAGATCTTTGTGGGTGTCATCCCCGCCCCAATTTTACCTTATTGGGTTTTCGGGTTACCAAAATTCTGTGTGTTGAGTTATTCATTTACTGTCATGGATGCTACTAGTTGATAGATAAATTTTATTTATGCATGGTTGTGGATCAATTTTGTTTTAAAGGATAAAATTTTTAAGATCTGATTCACCCCCCCCTCAGTATCTTTCTTTCCCAAATTGTATTTCCAACAATTAGTATCAGAGCATAGTTCTCCTACAAAAGGTTTTAATCAGCTTGAGAGTATAGATCTTGAGATGGAGATTTACAAATTGGGTAAAGTCATGGAGAATCAAAAGATTGAAATTCAGCTAGCATTACATCAGCTTGAAACTACAAGATAGGAGCTAAAGAAGTCCTTGCAAGAAAGAAAATATTTGGCCAAACAAATGAATGATACACATTATCAAGAAGAAGACACTGCAAATCTATTTCAGAATGGAGACTCTACTGAGAGTGATGCAACAATTGCAAATCTATTGGAAAGGAATAATACATTGTGTGAAGAAGTCAGAAACCTGAAAAGAGAACAAGAAATGTAGACAGTAAGACTATGTGAAGTAGTGGAACAAAAGAAGAAAGCTGAAGATGACAAAGCTATGACTGAAGAAGACAAAAGAATGATGACTTTCAGACTTGATGAAAGGACACATGAAGTAAAAATGATGAAAAACAATCAGGTTGGCATGGTGAATCAACTGATACTTGCAAATCAGGAGATCAGTAGGAAAGACATGGAAATTGTGAATCTCAGATCTGAGAACAATCAATTGAAAGATGAATTGAGATTTGAGAAACAACTGAATGAAAGATTGAACAAACCTAATGAAGCCTTGACTCATTTTGAAAACTTGATGGAAGCATCAAGGAGATCTAAAGATTCTTCTGGATTAGGTCACATTGAACAACATACATCTACTGAGAAAGGAGAATCATCTAAGATTGGTGAAAAGAGGACTACAAAGTCAAAGAACAACAAGCCTGTATGCCATCACTGTGGAAAATTAGGACACACAACAAACATCTACCGAAGAAAGAATGGTAAGTCCAATCCTAAACCTAAGTAAAATGGTTTTTGCTTTAACTGTAAGAAGTTTGGACATAAATCACATGAATGTTGGGAAAAGGAAAATAATGCACCTCCCACAGCTAGATTCAATGGGAATTGTTACAATTGTCAAAAATTTGGATATAGAGCACAAGATTGCATATCTAATGCTAAACAAAAATGGACATCAAAGACACAAAAAAAGCACCAAGGAAGGGTAACACTTAAAATTGGGATTATAACACATGACATAGCTATCATTACTATGGTGTGTATGGACATGTTCCATAAAACTGCACAAAGAAAAATTTCAGAGGTAAGTCTAAAAGTTGGATGAATGGAAGCCTAGTTTGCTATAACTGTTTGAAAATTGGTCATACTAGGAGGGATTGCAAAACAAGGGTACCTGCTCCCACTGTTGAGAAGATTAGAGCATAGATGAACTAGACATGGATAAGGAAAGTAGAACCTAGTAGTAGTGAAGCTGCTGAAGCCAAGGTCACCCAATCCAATGGATCGGGTGATACCACCATCACTAATTAAGCGAAGAAAGGTATGTAAGGAACTGTGTTTATATTTTATATCTTTTATCAGTTCCTAACATATAAAAGTGTAAAACTCTATATCTGCATATGTTAAGATGCATCAGGACATATTTTAAGTTATATAGTGAGCAAAGTCAAAAAGCACTATAGGTGCCGAGCATTAGTATATTTCTAATGTGTGCTGAGTAAGTTTTGTTTGGTGGCTGAGTGATAAGTGAATTTCGTAAGTCAGCTGAGGACAATTGTTTGAAACTCACTCAACGAAAATAATATTTAATGCTGACTTAAATTTTGTGGTGCAGGAGGACCCACTCCTACTCTAGATTCACCAGACATTCTCATGAAGTCTAAGGTTTCAAACTAAGACACTTGAGACCTCTAGTCATGCTTAGGATAGGAATTAATATTGGGATCTCATTGTAAGACCATAGTCCCAAGTTGGCATTTTATGAGCCCTTGGTCTAACTATTGGTCAATTATGATCCAATACCCTAGGATTAGGTAGTTTTTTTTGTTTGGATACATTAGGGATCATCAAATTAAGGATAAGACCAATTCTGGTCACTAGATTTGCAATATAGCAAAATTGCCAAAAGTTGCTTAAAAAGCTGTCAACAACTTTCAAGCAACTTTCCTAATGTTGTCAAAAACTTGTAACAACCCTCCCAAATGGATAATTAGTTTAAAAATCACATGTAACCATTGGGAGCATCCTATATAAGCCCTCACAGGAAGGTGATAGGATAACAAATGTAATTTGACATTTAAATCAATAAAATAATCAACTTTCTTTGCAAATTTCATGTTTCAGAATGTTGTATGGACACGTACAGGTACGAAGAAATGAACCAGTGACTCCAAAGGTTGAAGCATCAATTCATCTTTCAAATTCACTTGGTCTCATAGGTTGATCAGCCCTGGTTTGAAAGATATTGGGTTTTTAGTGACTCTGTCTAGTTTTTGGCTTAAAATCAGGAATTGTGATAGGGCCTGATTGTTTAGGCACAGTCCACCATGGGAAATTGATGCCCCTTGGTGGAATACAAGTACATTCAATGCTCTTTCATATTATGTAGGTTTGGAGAGTGGATTTGTAGGGGGTTGAAAATGCCACAAAGCCCTAGGTGTATGGCTCCATACATGCACCTCACAGTGAATTAGGACAGTCATTCTAAAACTTGGTTGGAGATTCACCAAGGTTTGAAATCATGGATTTGGAGTTGTTTCATATGCCCTCACATGACTCCATTCTCAATTTGTGCTTTGACATAGGGGAAAGGGTACTTGTAGTGTAACTTGAGCCCTAATTAGGCCTATTGGTCTGGTCTAAATGTTGCAATAGCAGAAGTCATCACTCCAATCCAGTCCTTGGTGTTAATACATGTTTTGTAAACCCTGACAGGGCATCAGAATCTCTGGCCAAACTATTCCCTCATTTGTAAGTATTTTGTCTTATGCCCAAATTTCCTCCTAGAAAGGGCTACAAGTAGATTTCTAGGCTTGTGCAGCAGCATGGCCTTGTGTGTTGTTCAATGGTGAAAGAACCATTGGAACTAATAAAATGGGACTTAAACAGGCCAGGACCTTGTTCATTAGCCACCCCTGGTCTTGGTACCCCCTTCTTGGGGTTTGAGTGACCTTTTCCTTGAAGGTATCTCTTAGTAATTTTTTGGGTATTGGTGTTTGGGACTAAGGCAGACCTAGTGATTAGGCTCCCTTGTTTTGTAAGGTTGTGATAATCTCTACTAAGTCCTATTTGATACTTGTGATAAGTATATCAACACTAGACCTTACACATTGGGTGTTGAGGAGTTCAATTTTCACCAAATTGCTCATTGTTTGGGAGGCTTCCGCTGACCACTACTGCATCATTTTGACTGTTAGAGCCTATATAAAGGGAAGAGCTATCATTTCTTCTCACTATGTGATTAAGAATTTCGTAAGAGCAATTGTGCATTTGTGAACATGAACTTAGCAAATATTTTCAAATATTTCTATAGCGTGCCATTGACAACCTTTTAGTGGAAAGCATGGATTTTTTACTTGCCGAGGTACTCTGTTTGTGATCTTTGAAACCCTAATTTTTGGTGAAAATGGCCGCAAGTTCCTCTGCACCAGCGAAGAGAATGGAGAAGGAATCGCTGAACATTCAATTGGTAAGGAGCGACACCTATGTGCCTCCTAATTTCCATGCAACTCCTGAGAGCACAATCAAGGGTGATTTGACTGAAGCCCTATCATCAATTCCACTGAAGGTACTTATGATCCATAATATAAGGTCATGCTACATGGGTAAGATAAGTGAAGTTGGTGATCATGAGTTGCGAGCATCTTACAATAAATTATGCATTGACGGAGCCCTAGAAGATGAACACAAACACCTAGCCGAGAGAGGGTTAACTCATGCCCTAGAATTTCCAAGAGAATTAAGAGTGGAATGGATCAAGATTGTTCTGAGTCATGTGCATGACATGAACATATGGCTACAAAATAGACCAGTCAAGATAACAAGAGAGATCATTCATCGAGTAACAGGTTATCCAATTCTAAGTGGGAAGAAAACTATGAAATGCTGAAGTAAGGAAAACATTGAAGAACTAACTGGAGCAGTTTGGAACAAAAGAGGGATGATGATATCCATGATTACAGATTTGGAGCTGGATTTTATAGTTAGGGTTATAGCTCATAAGTTCTACCAATCAAGCCGACTGGATAGTGTCCCATGCATTGCAGTTGACCAGGATTGGAAAATTATAAAGAAGGATCATACTTATGACCTTGTCAAGCTTCAATTGATGCAACTAGCCGAGAATATTTCTTCAATCAGAAGGGCAAAGAATTCAGTATGTAAGTTTGGATCTCTACTCGTTTGCATATTTTTCTACATACATAATACATTTCCTTCTTTTAGAAACATAGTGTGGAAAACAAAAAGACCTATCACTCAACAAATCAATACATTTATTCAGCAATTAGGTGATAATTTTGATAATGTTATGGGAACATATTTTGTGGAATTCAAGAAAAAGATGAGATTAAGGAGTAGAATTCCCAGTTCACTAGTTGAAAAACATTATGAGGATGTTTGTTTCCTAGTAGACACAGATTACACCTATGTGCAGGTAGTAGTGCTTAGGGTATTATGGCTAAGGCCATTACCTTATGAAGTCAACATTGATGAGACATCTGCAGTAATAACAACTTTATTGGTAGAAGAAATTGATAGCACAGTGAAACATTTTGGTAACTATGAAGAAGCTAAGTCCAGAATCACTATGGATTTTAAGGCTGACAATATGGAGAGAAAGAGGAAGAAAATTGTCAAAAATCTAAATAAAATGGTTGGAATTCAGAGTGATGAAGAAGTAGAAGATGCACCTTTGGGGTTGTCAATAGGACATGGAGAAGACATGTCTAGTGAAGAAGAAGAAGAGGAAAGTGAACCTGAAGAAGAGGTCACTGTGAAGGGTAAAGGGAAACAACCAGCAGTTGCCAAGGCAACTAAACAAAGAAAAGATTAAACTAAGGCTACCCCTCCTGTTGCTAACTAACAAAGGACCAGGGCATCATCTCTTTCTTAGACAACAAAAGTATATACAAAGAATAATGCTGGGGAGAGAAGCTTAGGAAAGAGGAAACAAGTTGAAACCAAGGTTGTGCCGAGCCAACCTGCTAAGAAAAGACCAAGAAGAAAGATATACTTGGAATCTAAAGATGATGAGGAGAAAGGTACAGATGTACCTAGCAACATACCTATAATATCATATAAAACAATGACCAATGTTGATGAGGTATGTAAGAACCTAAGAAGTAATTTAGGTTTATCAGGATTCAAATTTATAAAGTATAAAAAACTAAGTGTAGTAAATAAGCACAAGATTCAGGAAGCTTTAATTGATATGATGGGAACATTGAAAATGACACCTATGGAGATACAAGATAGTGTTCTTACAGAACTATATGATATTTTGTCTCAGAAATGGAAATATGCACTGATGATAGAAAGACAGATTAGGGAAGGAACATTGGCTAAAATCATTCCTGACTTGACAAAGAAACAGATAGCTAAGTTCATTGAGAAATATAAGGGGAAGTTTATTCCTAAATAGAGAGCCTATGCTATTTTGAGGAATGATGTTGAAGGCATAGTACAACAGAGTAACATAATATGGAATTTTTTTTTTGGGTTAATTGCTAAGAAGGTTGATACGAAAGATGGAGACTACTCAGAGCCAAAGGACATGGAGAAAGAAACTGCTATAGATCAAGCAGAAACTGAAACAAAACCCCAAAAGGAAACATGTGATGAGAAAGTTACTAACTTGAAAATGGATAGCCCAATTGACACTACACTTGGAGAAGACAACAATAAGGATGTCGAGGATCAGAATGAGCCGACAGACATAAGTATCCAATCGCCAATTCAGGCAACTAAGGCCGAGACAGAGATAGAAGCAGAAAATGAGGTAATAAATACAAATCCACTTATTTTAGAGGTTGTACAAATAGTATTAGAGAGTGGAGATAAGATGGAAGAAAGTGTAGACAAGCCTACAAAGCAAGAGGCTATACAAGTGTTGGTTGATCTACCACACTTTGCATCATCTACTCCCACTGCACCTAAAATAGGAAGTATACCTGATCAACAGGTAATCTTGACTCAGATGAAGGCAGCAATTGAAATTAACACTGAAAAAGGTAAAGATATCACTGTCACTGAGCTGAGTATCAGCTCTTTAGAACTCAAAAGGAAGAAGTCACATAAGAGGAAGTCACCTAGTCCAAGTGTCGCTTTGGATGAAGTGATAGTGATTCCTAAATGGGATACAAATAACTTGACATATGCGTAGATTCAAACTCTGCAAGACCTTTTGAAGAGGAAGAAGAAACAAGAAGAACCAAAGAGGGAACATCAACAAAAGCAATTTTTACATGAGATAAAGGATATCTTTGTTAATGCTTTTGATATAACTGATGTTAATGAACAAACGACAATACTGGAACAATTAGTCCATATTGTGCAGAAAAGTTAATGATGAAAATATTGAGGCAAATGAGAAGTTGCTACAATATTCCAAGAAAAAATTTGAGAACAAAGTTTTGGAGAAGATATCAGCAGAGATTGCTATCAAATAGGTTGAGCTTTCTTCTCTTATTAGTATTCTTGAAGAAGTTGCAAATAATGTCTATTCCTTGTATATAAAGTTATGTGATGTAGAATTTTTTACCAAGGATAACCAACAACTTATTGAGCAATTGCAACTAGCTTTAAAGTCAACAGGGAGAACATTGAGTATGGATGCTAGTTCTAGCTCCTTACATTTTGACAAGTTGACTCGTACACGCAGAAGATTAGCTGAGCTTATGGCTGAAGATGGCAGAATAAGAGAAAAGTTAATAACTATTCAGACTGCCTTAATACCTCATCTAGAAGTTATACAAAAGGAACTTACAACTGCAAATGAACTAGTCAAGAGGGACTCTCATCTCTCTACAACAGATAGTTTGGTAAGTCTAGCTGCCAAGCTAGAAATTAAGATACAAGTCATGAAGTTTGTAAAGGATAGTTGGGATACAACGTTTGCACTAACACTACGACTTCATAAGTCATTTTTGGATAAGTATAACTTGACCCTTGCAGTTTTCAGTGACAAAAAAAAGGGGGAATCAAATAAGGAAACATATAAATATGTGCAGAATTAGGCATAATATTTTGTAAGGCATGTATATTATGTAAATATGAAGTATAATATTAGGGGGATTACGTTGTGTACTTTGGAAAATTTTTGTGAATGTAAAGAAATGATAAGTGTGTTTTTGCCACTAATATCAAAGGGGGAGATTGTTGATCTCTAAGTTTTGTTGATCATTAGTGTCCAACACTTAGTCATTTATCCAGGCAGGTTAGCTGGTCATCACTGCAGTCCAGCAATCTAGTATAGGCTGAGAAATCTAGCATAGTCATTTCCGAGCAGATAGTGATTGCCAAGTGACTCGGCAATCAATAAATTTTTTATCATGTTCATGCCGAGCGCCAGAGTTTTAATGTGCTGAGAAAGACAGTTTTGACATACATGTTAGGAATGACACAAACTTGAAGGTAAACCATTTTGGGCCAACTTGTTCATACATTTAATGATTTCAACATAGTTAATTACACATTAAATATTTGATCTCAATGTGTGGCATGGATCCAATCAGAAAATTGGAATGCCTAAGTGGTATAATCTTTTGATCTTGATCATTGATCTAGATCTAATCACTAGATTTGTGAAGTATATTAAGATTAATTTTTAAACCCTAATTGTGTAGATGTGAGAGAAGGTGTATGTGCACAGAGTGATGTACTAAGGGTTATTTTGATAGAAGAAGCACAGATCTAGTAGAGTGAAAGAGTAGTGAAGAATAGAGTAAAGACATATCAAATTATTAGATCAGAGAAGGTATTGTGATGCAAAGTGGGCAACTGGAAGCCTCAGAGTGACCCAAGTAGGGTAGATACCCCCAAAATCCTTGATTGGAAGCTAAAGTGCTCCACACTTATCATAAGTGTGGGAAAAGGACTTGGTTAGGTTATCAAAACCTAAAACCCAAAGGAAGACCTAATCACTAGGTTATACCAGTCCCATTACACCATCTACCATGGATGGCCTCACAAGCACTTTGACCCAAACTCCTAGCAGTACCCAAAAAATGGCTTAAGAGAATAGTGGTGACCTATCTTCATAGGTGGGGTCTACTTATAAGCAACCTATACACAATATTTGCTTCACAAATCCAAGACTAGGCTTGTAGCCCTTCCTAGGAGAGATTTTGATCCTAGACCAAAATACTTCCATACAATGTATTGAAATAGTTGGAGATTAAAATACCCTTTAGGGCTTTAGGGATCATATCCAAGCACCAAGATGTGAATCTGAAGGAGGAATGAGAAAACACCTAATCTAGACAAGGCAATTAGGCCTAATTAGGTCTGTAATTGCACTACAAGTTCTATTTCCTCCAAACCAATGCCCAAAAAAACTATGGGAGAATGTGAGGTCATACATAAGGACTCTAAATCCTGATTTTTAGGTCTTGGTGAATCCACAACAAATCTCCCTGCAAGTTACCACTCCCAACCTGCATAATCTTAAAGTATATAGGAAAAAATTGAATTCCACCAAGGGGCATCAAATTCCCATGGTGGAATCGACTAGAACACACAAGACAAATTGAAACCCTGGTTTTGGGCCTACAATCCAGGCAGTCAGACCAAAATCTTGATATGTCCCAATATATAATTGATCAAAGAATGAAATCACTTGAAAATGAAAGTAGATTCACAGTAAAAAAATTTGGCTTCATAATATCATACTCTCCTATCCGTACCATCATGTACAATCCAACTATCCTCAGGATTTGCAGAGAAATGGTAGTATTTTATTGATTTAAAATTCAAAATTAAATTATCATTCCTTCCACCCACCTGGTAGGGCTTATGAAGGCTTCCCCCATCAATTACTAACTGATTTTCAAACCACATGACCGTTGGGGGGATGTTTACAACTTTTATCAAAAAGTTGTCAAAGTTACAAAGCAACTTTTACAACTTTTTAGCAACTTTTACAACATTTCAATCCTAGGTGACCCAACATGGTCCACCCATAAATCTAATGATCCAACATGGATCCAAACATTTAAAACATTAAATCTTAAGAAAAATATCCTATTCTAAGGTTTTAGGAGCCATGTTGACCAATAGTTGACCAATGGCTTATGAATGCCAAACTTGGAACTAGGTCTTACAAGTAGGGTCCAATTAGAACCTTTATTTCTAAAGTGTCCTAAAGAATACTAGGATCATCAAGGGATCCCAAAAGAGTATCAAAGACTCTTATTTTTGTGGGGGTTCCCCTACACCATACTCCCCTTGAATTTGAAAACTCAAGTTCCTACTTGAGGGTAACTGTTCCACCGAAGTCCCATGTTGCTTGATCTGGTCTTCAGTCATCCAAGTTGAATCTATGTGGGGGATTCCTTTCCACTTGACTAGGTACTGCATGTATTTCTTGGTTCTGGTCTACTTCAACAACTTGGTGTCCAATGTTTCCTCCAACTCAACTAGTTTTGTTTGAGGGAGGTTAGTGACATAGTCTTCATCATTCATATCTACCTGCTCACCTTGTTCATTTGTTGAATCTATTACACCTTTGTAGCGGGTGGGGTCTGCAACATTGAAAATTGGAGAGATTTGCAAGGTAGGGGGAGAGAGATCTCATATGCAT
This sequence comes from Thuja plicata, assembly GCA_018584345.1. Lineage (NCBI taxonomy): Eukaryota > Viridiplantae > Streptophyta > Pinopsida > Cupressales > Cupressaceae > Thuja > Thuja plicata. The sequence goes on along the minus strand of MU226377.1, from coordinate 938,165 downwards.
TTTCACCCATTTTGTTGAGTATAATGCATGGTCCTACTTTTTTCATGTGAAGTTTGGAATATCTACCCTTAGGTAGTCTCTCTTTCCTCAAGAATGCCCATACCTTGTCTCCAACTTTGAAGTGGATTTCCCTTCTTCTTTTGTCTGCATGTTCCTTGTATTTCAAAGTGGATATTTGTAGTGTTGCTTTTACTTCAGTCTACACCTTTGCAATAAGCTCTGCCAATTCTTGTCCTTGAGCACTGATTTTGAAATCGGATGGTAGTTATACTAGGTCTAATGGTCCTTTGGGATGAAGGCCATACACTGCTTGGAAGGGGGTCTTGCCTATTGACCTGTTCATGGAGTCATTGAATGCAAACTCTTCTTGGGGCAAGAGTAGATCTAAAATCTAAGCATACTATTTGGTTAGGCATATTAGGAGATTTCCTAAGGATCTATTTACCACCTCAGTCTGCCCATCTATTTTTGGGTGATAGGAAGAGCTGTAGGTTAGATTAGCTCCAAGTTTCTTGAAAAGTGTCCTCCAAAAGTGGCCTTGAAACTTCACATCCCTGTCAGATACAATTGTTTGAGGAAAACCATGGATCCTAACTACCTCTTTAAAGAAAATATGTGCAATATGAGAAGCATCATTTGTGCTTTTACATGGTACAAAATGGACCATTTTACTAAATCTATCCACTATCACAAAAACACTATCAAAACCTTGTTTTGTTCTAGGCAACCCCATTACAAAATCCATTGAGATTGATTCCCATGGTCTAGAGGGAATTGGTAAAGGTTGATATAACCCTTGATTTTTTGACACACCTTTATCTTACTGGTAGATGGTGCAAGTCTCTATGAACTTTTTAACATCATTATTCATCTTTGGCAAAAATAAACTTCTTTTCACCATGTCTGCTGTCTTGTCGATGCCAAAGTGTCCTCCTAGGCCACCACAATGTTTCTCCCTTATTATATTTTTCCTCATTGAACATTTGGGAATGCATAGTTGAGCTCCTTTGAATAGGAGTCCATTTTGAATCAGGTATTCAGAAAAATCAGTATGGTATCTTCCAACCATCTTTGTGCAAACTTGAAAAATCTCTACAAAATTAGGATCATCAAGGTATAGGTGTTTGAGGGAATCAATTCCCACACTTTGAAGTTGTATCTCTTCAAATAGACCCACTCTTCAGCTAAGGTCATCAACAAACTTGTTTTCTACACCCTTCTTGTGCTTGATATTGAAGGTGCAGGCCTGCAACTGTTCCACCCATTTAAGATGTCTGACAAAGAGCTTTTCCTGTGAATTGAGAAAACTTAATGCATGGTTGTCAGTATATACCACAAATTACTTAGGGATTAGATAGTGCCTCCATTTTTTGAGGGCTTGGACCATGGCATAGAGTTCCAAGTCATAGGTTGAGTACGTCCTTTTGGCCTCATTTAATGCCTCAGAGAAGAAAGCAACTGGTTTACCTTCCTAGCTTAGGACTGCACCTATGGCCAAATTCCTTGCATCTATCTCCATAATGAAGACCTTGTTGAAATCAAGTAGAAAAAAGATAGGGTATTGAGAAACTCTATTTTTCAAGTATTGAAATGCATCATATTCTTTCTTTGTCCAAGAAAACTTATTCTTTCTACCTCCTTTAATGGTGTCAATTATTGGTGAACACACATGACTAAAATTTTTGATAAACTTCCTATAGAAGGTGGCAAGTCCATGGAAGCTTATTACATCACCTTGGTTCTTTGGTGGGGGCCAATTGATGATTGCTTCAACCTTCTTTGGGTCCATATTGAGGGTACCTTGTGAGATCACAAATCCTAGGAACACAAGTTCCTTCTTCATAAACATGCACTTTTCCAAGTTGATCACCAACTTGTGCTGATGAAGTCTCCTTAGTACTTGTTCCACATGATAAAGATGCTCCTCCTTGCTATGAATAAACAGTAGTATGTCATCAAGTAAAAAAAAAAAAAAATTCCAATGAAATCAATGAATATCTCATTCATAAGCCTCATGAAAGTACCAGGGGTATTGCTTAGCCCAAAGGGCATTACTAACCATTCAAACAAACCTTCAGTAGTTTTGAATGTCGTCTTCCATTTATCTCTTGGTTTGATCCTGATCTGATGGTATCCAGACTTCAAGTCTATCTTGGTGAAGTAGCAAGCAACTCCTAGTTGATCCAATAGATCCTCAATTCTTGGCATGGGGAATCTATATCTTATATTGATCTTGTTTAAGGCTTTACTGTCAGTGCATAACCTCCACTTGCCATCCTTCTTAGGGGCCAAAACTAATGGGACAACACATGGACTGAGAATTTTTTGAATGATTCCCTTTTCCAATAGTTCACTTACCTATTTTTCAATCTCTACATGTTGCAATGGTGTCATCTTGTATGGGGCCTTGTTAGGCAGGGATGAACTAGGTATCAAGTCAATTTTGTGACTAATATCTCTTAAGGGAGGGAGGCTTGTAGGCAGGTCACTAGAAGTGACATCTCTATATTTTCCAAGCAATTCCTTAGCTTCATTTGGTATAGGATCATTTTGGTCAGACCTTATATTATCCCTAGGCTTGGAGATTAGGAAAAAAGCTTTAGTTTCAGGTTCTTTTAGTGCTTTCAACATCTCTTTCTCACCCATGATGATGACAGTAGGTTCTTTCTTAGATTTTTTATTAGGAAGGGGCTTCATAGTAAAGGTTTTTCCATTCTTGGTGATGGAGTAGGTGTTCTTCCTACAATGGTGTATGGTATCTACATCAAATTGCCAAGGCCTACCTAGGAGGATGTGTGAAGCATCCATTTCAACAACATCACAAAGAACTCTATCTTTAAAGTATGCAATTGAAAACTCTATCCATACTTGTTCTATTACTAAATTTTGTTGGCCCTTTGTTAACTAAGAGACATGATAGGGAAAAGAATGGGGCTTCTTAGGAAGATTTATCTTTTGAACCATTTCATAAGACACTAAATTCTCAGTTGATCCAGAATCAATAAGTAAGTTACATACCTTCCCATTGCACTTGATTTTTGTCGTAAAGAGGTTCTTTCTTTGAGGAGGTTCTTGGTTTTATGGAACTTGAAGGAAGAATTGTCTTATCATCAAACACTGTCCTTCCTCTAGTTCTAAGTCCCTTGCATTTTCCTCTTGCTTGTCCTCTTCAATGAGTTGTGCTCTCCTTTCCCCTTGATTGTTATTGTTCCTCTTCTCAGGGCACTTTCCTGCATGATGTCCCAATTGATTGTAATAGTAACAACTCAATGGTACATTTCCTCTTTTAGTGTTTGTCCTTCCCCTATTGAAAAGTCTTCTCCCTCTATAGTTACCTCTAGAGTTTGTATCATTGTTCTCTTTGTCTCCTTGGTTAGGGGTCCTGCTGCTATTACCATTGTACTCTCCTCTATTCCAAGAGGTTCCTCTCCCTCTAAGGTTCTTCCCACTGTCGATAATTTTCCCTTTTCCAAATTCTTGTTTTCTTTTCCACTTTTCTTCTACTTTGAGTGCCATTTGATAGCACTTGTTCACTGTGGTAGGGCAGTGTAGACTGAGCTCCTCTTGAATGGATATTTTAAGCCCATTCATATACCTTGCCAACTTTTCTTCTTCATCTTCTGCCACATTTGTCTTCATGCATAAATTTAGGAACTCCTTGGTATATGAGCCCACATCCCTGTCCTTTTTCTTTAGGTTTTCTTCTTCCTATGGAGTTGTACCCCATAGTCTTTAGGCACATAGGTCTCATTGACCAATGCAATCATTCTATTCCTTGAAGAGATCATGCTCTTCCTATTCTTCACCCTCTTTGTTTGGATGAAGTTCCACCAAGTTAGGGTTGATCCCTTCAACTTGGATCTTTCTATCTTCACCCTCTGCTTCTCAGGGATGTCCTCACACTCAAAAAAAATTGTTAGGGCCTCTATCCAATCCAAGGCCAAGTCTGAATTCATCTTCCCATTGAAAGTTGGAAAATCCAACTTTTCCTCCATGGTTCTTCTCCCCATGGAATTTAAGGCATCAATTAGGGGTCTCTATTCTGTAGGAATGTTCACATCCTGATCAGGGTTGTCACTCTTTGACTCACTCCCTTCTTCATCACCAGAAGTAACTACTTTCCCCCTCTCTAGCTTGCTTTCTAACTCTTGCAACCTCCTTGTCAAGGTTGCATTGGATGCCTTTTGTTCTCTTACCATCTTTACTAGCTCAATGTTTGTGACCCTTGAAGGAATATCCTCATCCTCAAGAGTAGACATAGCTCTGATACCACTTGATGCAAAGTGGGCAACTGGAAGCCTCAGAGTTAACCAAGTAGGGTAGGTACCCCCAAACTCCTTGATTGGAAGCCAAAGTGTTCCACACTTATCACAAGTGTGGGAAAAGAAATTGGTTAGGTTACTACAACCTAAAACCCAAAGGAAGACCTAATCACTAGGTTATACTAGTCCCATTACACCATCTACCGAGGATGGCCTCACAAGGACTTTGACCCAAACTCCTAGCAGTACCCACAAAATGGCTTAAGAGAATAGTGGTGACCTATCTTCATAGGTGGGGTCTATTTAGGTCCTATTCAATTAGTTCCAATGGTTCTTTCACTTATAAGAAACCTATACACCATAGTTGCTTCACAAATCCAAGACTAGGCTTGTAGCCCTTCCTAGGAGAGATTTTGATCCTAGACCAAAATAATTCCATACAATGTATCAAACTAGTTGGAGATTTAGATACCCTTTAGGGATTTAGGGATCATATCCAAGAACCAAGATGTGAATCTGAAGGAGGAATGAGAAAACACCTAATCTAGACAAGGTAATTAGGCCTGATTAGGTCTGCAATTGCACTACAAGTGCTATTTCCTTTGAACCAATTCCAAAAACAACTATGGGAGCATGTGAGGGAATACATAAGGACTCTGAATCCTGATTTGTAGGTCTTGATGAATCCCCAACAAATAGTTATGCTGAATGTACTCAGTCACTGGTAGGTGCACACATAGAGATGTACACCTAGGGCATCATGACAAACCCATCTCCCTGCATAAGCTTAAAGTACATAGGAAACACTTGAATTCTACCAAGGGGCATCAGATTCCCATAGTGGAATCGACTAGAACACACAAAACAAATTGAAACCCTAGTTTTGGGCCTACAATCCAAGCAGTCAAACCAAAATCTTGATATCACCCAATCTATAATTGATCAAAGCATGAAATCACTTGAAAATGAAAGTAGATTCATAGTACAAACTTTTGTCTTTAGACTATCATACTCTCTTCTCCATACCAGCCCATACAATCCAACTGTCCTCAGGATTTGCAGAGAAACGATAGTATTTTATTGATTTAAAATGCAAAATTACATCATCGTTCCTTCCACCCACCTGGTAGGGATTATGAAGGCTTCCCTCATTGGTTACTAACTGATTTTCAAACCAAATTACTGTTGGGGGGATGTTTGCAACTTTTAGCAAAAAGTTGTCAAAGTTGCAAAGCAACTTTTACAACTCTTTAGCAACTTTTACAACTTTTCAATCATAGGTGATCCAACTTGGTCCACCCCTAAATATAATGATCCAACATGGATCCAAACATTTAAAACATTAAATATTAATAAAAATATCCTATTCTAAGGTTTTAGGAGCCCTATTGACAAATAGTTGACCAATGGCTTATGAATGCCAAACTTGGAACTAGGTCTTACTAGTAGGGTCCAATTAGAACCTTTATTTATAAAGTGTCCTAAACAATGCTAGGATCATCAAGGGATCCCAAAAGAGTATCAAAGACTCTTATTTGTTTGGGGGTGCCCCTACACCATATTGGAAAGAGGAGATTCATTATCAACATCAGAGTGCATAACGAAGGATCAGTTCTTGAGACATTCTAACTAGTGTATCAGGTGAAATATCTTAATAGAGTGGTTCTAATAGACCTTTCTAAATCTCTTATTCGAGTGCTTACTTTATTGTAAGTTTAAATCCTTTTACAGGGTAGATTTTAATGATCTAAAGCTCTTAACTGGGTAGACCTTTAACTAGGTAGATTACATATTGTGATCAAACTTTGTAGCCCTAACAGGCACAATTTATTGCTGTAGTAGTGAAGATCTTTATGTGTCATCCCCACCCCAGTTTTACCTTATTTGGTTTCTGGGTTACCAAAATTCTGTGTGTTGAGTTATTCATTTACTGTCATGGATGCTACTAGTTGATAGATAAATTTCATTTATGCATGGTTGTGGATCAGTATTTTTTTAAAGGATAAAATTTTTATGATCTGATTCACCCCCCCCTCTCAGTATCTTGCTTTCCCAAATTGTATTTCCAACAAAGTCTCCACAGAAGAAAAATCTATCTAATTTTTTTGTTATGTTGCTAAAATCAACCTCCTATTGTTACAAGTGTACATTCTAGCTTTTAATTATACCTCAAGTATATTTTTCATTGAGAGCCACTCTTCAAAAGTCCTAATGTGATTTCACTAGTATGCCAATTCTTCCTCTTTTATCTTATTTGTAGAAGATTCCATTGAAGTCTCCTCCCATAAGTATATGCTTTGATAGATGGTTAGCCAATAAGTTGTCTATTTATACTCATAATTATCTTTTATTAACACAAGAAATAAGCATATAGATATTTTCTAGAGTGAACTTTAGATTGGTACTAAGCATGCTAGTTTCCGTCTAATCCAATTCCTTCCATCCCTCATGATCTCAAAACTGACTAATGTTGAATTTCATTATACAACCAAACCTCCTGAGGCCCCATCTTCATGTACCACATCTATCTTCCAATTATTGAAACTCTTGAATACATATTCCACCTCAATATTTATTTTTTTGGTTTCTTGGATTAGGATTACTTCATGATTACTTCCACCATGATCGAGCCAATCCTTCACTTGACTAGGTGCCTTTTGTTAGGGGTGTTTAAGACCCTATCATTCTAAGATAGAATCATCATGTCCCCTACTGAAGGAGGATTTCTATCCCTAATTCCATAAGGATAGTGAATTTGATTTGATCTTCTACCTTCCCATCCTTTATCATTAGCTCTTATAAAGATTTCCTGCTTACCTTCTTATCAGAGATTTTGCCATAATCTGGTTTCAATTTTCTCGAAGAAATCTGATGTATTCCCAACATTCCTAAGAATGAGTTAGATTCATATCCTTCCTTGTAGATAAATTCTTCGTTAAATTTTCTTGATATCTCATCTGACTCTATTATTATATGAATTAGCTCTAGTTTCTCCTTTCAAATGGCTTAATCCTCCTGTTCTGGTCTTTGAGAGATCCCAAGGAACTTATCTATTGCATTTAGTTTTGTATAAGAGCTATTTTGTTCTTAATTTCCATTTTCTCCTATCTTGTATTTCTAAGATCTATTAATCTATCCACTCTCTCTAGGGTGATTTTGTTCCTCTAAATTCATTAGATTCACATTTACTACTTCTTGGAAGGTTTTGCTCTTATCTTGATGTAAACAAATCCTCATATCTTGAAAATTAGTGGACACATTCTTTGTATAATAGAGGAAAAACATAACATAGAGATGCAAAATAGTATTATAAACTTATTATATCCCAATAAATATCCTTCAATGCATTCATTATTCCAATAACAGATAATTACATCTTCGAAAAATTGCTCCCCTATAGTTTCAGATCCCCCCCTTTTCTATTTCATAACCAACCCCTAAAATTACTTCCCTAATAGAAACTAATCTTCTAAATTATCTCCTAGAAAGACTATAGAGTCTAAGAAACAATAGATCAAATAGAAATAATGACTCTTAATTTAACTCCTACATAGACTACTCAAACATGGTTGTTAAGAGATAGTTGTATCATCCTCCCTATAATTAAGAATTTATAAACCTACTAGTTCAGAGTCATAATGGAGTTTCCTTGCTGTAATTGAGTAAACCAGTCTTTGTGATCCAAGTGTTGTATGAATCCCAGAGAGATTTCCACTTAACAAAGTAATATGTATTCTTGGGACCATGTAGCAATCAATTTAGAATCCAACACTCTTACAATCTACTCACTCTTCTTTGGTATGTGCTTTGTCAAGACATTGATCTCCTTGCCACAACATTATTTGTTTAACATATCTTTATTTTTCCATGTTGATTATGGGCGAAGGTTTACAACATTAAAAATAGGGCTGATATCTAAATCTATAGGAAGATCAAGCACATAAGAATTTTCATTTATCACATTCTAAATTTTGCATGGGCCAATTTTCTTTGGTTTAAATTTGTTATAGCGACATTGAGGATAGCTCTCTTTGCACATATGTGCCATGACCAGTTCTCCTTCTTGGAAGATTTTCTTTCTCCTATACATATCAACTATTTTTAATAATGTTCATTCATGGTTGGGAATTTTTGTTTAGCTTCTTGATGTATCTCATGAATGTTTTCTATAAAAATTTTAGGATCCTAGTTGGTTTGTGGGTTTGCAAGCAGATCCACCAAGTTCACAATTCCTTTAGGATTTGTATTAAACTAATGAAGTAAAATCCTCATATCCTACAAATTAGTGGACACATTCTATGTATAATAGAGGAACAACATAATAGAGACATGCAAAAAATATTATAAACTTGTTATATCCCAGGAAATCTCCTTCATTGTATTTATTATTCCAATAACAAAAAAATGCATCTTCAAAAAACTACCCCCCAACAATTGCAAATACCTCCTTTTTTATTCCATCACCAACCCCTATAATTACTTCCCTTCTATAGAGAATACAAAGTCTAAGAAACAAAAAATAAAATAGAAAGAATCACTCCTAATTTAACTCCTATATAGACTACTTAGAAATAGTTGTTGAGATCTGCTTCACCCCTATTTTTTCCTAAATCCACTTCCATTTTTTGAATCCATTTTCATTTTCCTAAAATAATCTCAAGATTATCCAATAAAAACATATCTAAGTCAAGATCCACAAGCATTTTTGGTTCTAATGTTGGTTTTCCAAAAACAAATTCTTCAATAAAACCTATAAGGGATCATACGACTTCCCCAATTTTTTCTAGGGATTGAAGATTCCAATATTTTGAGGAAATATTTCTTATCCTAATCCAACTTGAAAATATCTTGGGTTTATGATTTATTGGGTCAAAATTTGGTTCCCAATCCAATCAACAAAATAAAATCCCCTAAAAATAATTGGTTTCTCAAATAATATCATCCTCTCAAGGCAATTATCTATACAATCAATCAAAAAATATTGATTGGAGAGAAATTTGGCACTTACCCATCCATTTAATTGATCACACCACAATTTTAAGATTCCACCCACAGGGAAATCACTTCCCATCCATTTTGCAAAAATGAAAAAAAACTTTGAACTGATCCCAAACTAGCTCAATGGTTTTTCACGAAATGATGAATGCTTTTCTTTTTTTTTGGCATGATCCATATCTCTCATTCTCCTTCCCTTTTTATTTCCTTATTTTTGGAAAATTCCTCATTCCATCTTCTAATGGAAGGCATACTAGGTTTTCCTCCATCACTATACTTTATATTTTGTCATTCCAATTTCCTCTCCTGTCGAGGTGAGTCCCCCATTCTCCACAGTCGAATCTTGTTGTTGTCGAAGGATAGCTTCTTCTTGCTGGTAGAACCCCCTTCCTTCTTCTTCCCCACTATTTTCCTCCTAAATTTCCTCATTTATTTCTTGATAGGAATATACACATGTGTTTGTTCCTAATCTATATATACTTTAGATGTAGAAATATCATGAAATTATGTTGTCTAGAGATAGTTTGCCTCAATATTTTATACCTACATTAAGGAAATGGTATTGAGAAACATTGATTGAGGAAATGTTAGACAAAGATTTTTTTCTATATGATCAAGCCTTGAGGTATGTCAGTGAAATAAATATGAACACATATTAAGGACAATAGGAAGTCAAGTAGTATATTGACATAATGTCGATATAATATGGTTGATACTTTTAAATTTGAATTTTAGATGCTCCAATATAATTTTAAGACACACACACATACACATAATTATATGTAATTTCATGTCATATATCATATCTAATAAGGTAGGTGAATGTGAATAGTGATACCAAATGTCAATTATGTTTGGTTGGGGAAAAATTTGGTATGAAAGAAATTATTCCCATACATATGAAGGTAAAAGGTGAAAAGGAAAATTCATGTCTACCATCACGTTTGAGAGTGATATTTTGAGAGTAAAACCATGGTAGACCATGGGTGAGAGATTAAAAGAAGACAGTTGTTGAAAAGGGGTTGGAATCGATAAGCATCATTTGTACCTCTTTTTTCAAATCTTAAAAATTTCTAAATATTATTGTACATATAGCACACAGATTCTTTTAATTTTCCTATAATTGTGTAATTGAAGTACTATCTATGGATGATAACCAATTTGTGTGAGAGTGAACAAATCCCCATGGAACTAACCCACAAAAATTAGAGATGGGCATAAAATTGATTGACATGTGAAGTAGTCCATGATAATGAAATAAAAGATACTAGATATCAAAAATATATTTTTCTAGTCATGATTGTTAATTTTAAATAATGTTGCACTACTACTAATAACTTATTTTTGTTTGTGGGTATTAAATCAATTAGAAATTAGGAAGTAGTTTCATAATTATCAAAATCAAGAAATTGAACCTCTAAGATCTTCCTATTACAAACATGGAGATATTATAGAGTGTCGAGATGAGGTAGATGATGGATATTCTAGCCTTGACCTATGATATTTCTATGCTCACAACCCGAGAAAAGTAGCAGGGCTCAAAGATTAGAATATTTTATTTTCCCACAAGAGAGATGATAATGATCCTTGAGGATGTATGGTATATTACATGATTTCTAGTATGAGGTAGAGAAGTGAAAATACATTGCTATAATACCTAATATAAATTATAGGAATATATAGTATAACTAGATAGGGATGACTACAACAGGGGTGGTACACCATTTTTTTGTTACTCCAATTAAGCATTGAAGTTTTCATTAGGATTCAAGCATTCATATGGATAGTTGGTAACAGAGTCACAAACATGACAGTCAGTATAATCATCAAAGTGCAGAGTTAACCGAGAGCATTGATCACACCCAGAGTTAACCGAGTAGAGTGATTACTGAGTAGATAGACTTTACCGAGCAGTAGTCTACACTGAGCTACATAGTTTACCCAAAACAAAGTATAACCAAGATACACAGAATACACCGAGCACCGAGAGACAACATTAACTGAGTGGACCAGAGGCCACATAAAAGTTTTTTATGGCACATTATTCTATGTAAAAACTTTTTTTCCGACCTAGATAACGGTTTACAATGACCGAGGAGAGCATTAATTGCAAATTCACAACATTAATTATTTATATCTCTTATGTTTAGATGATCAAGGTAAATTATGTATATCATTGATCTTAGGTTATGGATGTAATTGTTAAGCCCTAATCAGGTCATAGAGTTTGATATATATAAATGTATAGATTTCAATTTTGTAATGTATGTAGATTAAGCAATGATCAAGTAGCCGCCATACTATAAACATCAAAGATCAGACAAGGATTTTAAGGATAGAGACTACATTGCAGTAATCAGTTTTAAGAATAGAAGCAAGGCTACCGAGATGAATAGAGAAGAAGGAATTATCATTCACATTGAGGTGATATGTTTTGTATGTACTTAAAGGATCTGTATCAGAAATATTGAGATTGTATATATTTTAGATCACATTTTTGTTACTCTCAAACAATTGTAATAGACCCCTAAATCTCTTCACAGACTAGACTTAACCGTCTTTTTGTAAATCTCTTAACCGAGTGCACACATAGATTGTGTTGCTAAAGCCTCACATGAGGTAGATCTAATCGATCTTATTGTTACTCCTAACTAGGTAATAGCATAAGAAGTGATCATTCTTTGTAAGCTTTCACATGCTACTTTACTTACTGCAGTAGTGAAGTTTTGTGGGTCTAATCCCCACTGTAGTTTTTACCTTCTAACAGGGGTTTTTTATGATACCAAAATACTAGTGTCATGAGTACTTAATTTCATGTATGTGTATTGTTTACTTTACATGCATTTACATTTCAGCAGTGATACTATATGTTTGGTGTATGCAATCTACTTAGTCGATTAATACATAACTTTGGTTACAAAGAATTGATTAAAAGTTTTTAAGGGTACTGATTCACCCCTCCCCTCTCAGTACACGCCTCTCCATTATCCCAACAATTGGTATCAGATCTAGTTCTCTTGTTTTGAAGGTTTAATCACCGAAGAGAAAAAAATCTTACAATGAAAAGGTATACACTTGATAAAACCATTGAAAATCAGAAGTTACAGTTGTAGATCTATGTCAAACAATACAAGGAAGCCAAAGAGAAACTTAGGGAGATGTTGATTAAGAGAAATGACATGGAAATTTTCTATCATGAGATTGATTATCATGAACAAGAGATTCATGATCCATTTGACTCATCTGGATCTGAATCTAGTAGCATATCTGATGCATCTAAAGGAATCATAATAAATCATTTGATAGCAATCAAAAACTCATTAAACAAGTGAAAGCACTACAGATCGGTCAAGATACACAAATGGTTAGAATGGTTGAAGTCTTGAACGATGCAAAAAAATATGAACAAGATAGAAACATGGCTTTTGATGATAGAAGACAGATGATCGAAAAGTTAAAAGAGAAAGAATCTTAGATATTGAGACTTACTAAACATTACATTGAGATCACCAATCAAGTGGTTGATATGAATCATGAGGCAAACCGAGCGAATACTAAACTTGCAAGAAGAATAGAAGATATTGGTGTATTGAAAGAAGAGAATGAAAAACTAAGAAATGAATTGAAGATTTTACAACATAATGAAGTGATTAAGAGATCTAAAGAAAGCACTAAGAGAATGGATGAATTTCTGAACTATCAAAGAAGTCTAGACAACAATACCAGAATAGGGTATACCGAGAAAGGAGAGTCATCAAATCAAGGTGAACAAAGGAATGTATAATCAATCCTAAAGCCTAAGAAGCCCTCTTTCCATCACTATAGAAAACCAGGCCACACATCAAATGTTTGCAGAAGAAAAGCAAAAGGTATTCCTAGAAACCCTCGTAAATTTAATGGTATTTATTATAACTATAATAAACATGGAAATTGAGCACATGAGTGTAGATCCAAGTTGAAAAAGCCATAGAAGAAACCATACATGGATAAATACTACCAAAATTGAAACATAAATGGTCATACATAACAAACATGCAGGAAGAACACAAAGCAAATCTGGAAGCCTAAAGGATAGGAAAAGGTCAATCAACCAAGAAGACAAGGCAATGCTTATGAATGGGACTATAAAACTTTGAGTAGTTTTACATCATGTGGTAAATATGGAAATATAGTAGAAAATTGTATGAGACAATGGTGAACCAAGTTTAGGAATTGATCAAACTCTGGTATGGCATGTTCTAACTGTCACAAAGTTGAACACTTAAGCAGAGATTGTGAAGACCGAATAAATACTTATGGAAATGGAAATACAATTGAAGAAATAGTAAGGATCAAAAATAAAATGTGGAGGAGAGCATAAAATGATAATGCAGGACCAAGCACAACAGTCGGTGACACCTCATCTAATGGATTAGGTGGCTCTATCGTCTCCAACTGAGAAAATATAAGCAGGTAAGGAACTATGTTTTCCAAAGCTATATCTTACATCAGTTTCTATATTCATTGCACAAATGCCAAATTAGTATGAATTGAAATGTACTATGGTATTATATTTTTCATTACTCTGATCTAGTTGAGTCGGTTAATATGTACTGAGTTGGAACTGTCACTCGGTAAATATGTGAAGAGACAATTGAGTTTCTATAGCAACCAAGCATTTGTTACATTAATCGGGCTGAAGTATTGTCAGTATTAACCAAGCATAATGTTTGTCCACCGAGTGGTTGGTAAAGAGAATTTATTACAAAACCCTAATTTATTTTCTATAAATTTGATCGATGTGAACTCATTTGTTTGTACCGTGATCACAAAACATAATAGATAAAGGAGAGAAAAATTATAGCAGAGTATTCTCAAGCATTCTACAGAGATTAAAGCACATTCTGAGCATAAAGAGGTTATTCATTACGCATTCTGCTACTACCAAGTTATTTGAACATCGTTAGTGCAAGCCCTAAACTAGAAATCATGGTATCCACATCTCGAACGATGAAATCAAAGATGGAGAAGGATAAAAAAATTGTTTGGGTGAAGAACTCCACTTGCACAGAGCCCAACTATAATATCCATCCACAGGTTGCAGCCCAACCATATGACAAAGGTGCATTTTCATCTATCCCACCTTGGGTTTTGTTAGTCCAAGACATGCGTGCCTATATTCACTGCAAAATAGGTAAAATCAAGGATTTTGAACTTATATCCGAAGATGGGAAATTGAAAGAAGGTCATAAACATTTGGAGGTTAAAGGGTTAACCAATGCCTTAAATTTCCCAAATGTATTCAAGACTGAGTGGATCTGCATTATTTTGAGCTAAGTACACAATGGAAAGCTCTGGTTAGATGAGTCCAAGAAGATAACAAAGAATATTATTCATGTCATGATAGGGTATCCCATATGTGATAAATCCAAAGCCCTAAGGCACCCTCTGAGAACTGAAATTGAAAATTTAACAGGAGCTGAATAAGATGGTAGAGGTTTGAAGATTAATTGCATCGGTGATCCTGAACTGAGATTCAGAGTTTATGGCATTGGCTACAAGATATTCCAGTCCAGTAGACTGAACAGTGTTGCTTGCAATGCTGTTGACGTAGCATACAAAATTCTAAATAAAGGAGTACAATATGACCTAGCCGAACTATTGCAAAGGAAATTTGAAGAAAATATAAAGACCCTCAGGTCAGCATGGTCAAACACATGTAAGTTTGGTTCTCTACTACTTTTCACATTCTTCTAAATGCTGATTTTATTTCCCTCCATCGGTAAAGTAAAGTGGAAGTCAAACCGACCAATTACAATGCAAATCAATGACTTCATTACAAGTCTAGGAAAGAATTTTGAAACTGTTATGAATGAATATTTTTCTAAGTTCAAAGAAAGGATGGAAAAGAGATCCAAAATACCTAAACAACTAGTGGAAAAATACAAATATGAAATATGTTTTGTAGTTGACACCGATTCTACTCTAATCAAGGAAGCACAACTGAGGACAACATGGCTACCTCTGTTAGATTATGAGTAAGATATTGATATTTCCTCTGAAGCTATTAAAAATTTGTTGAATGAGCCTATTGATAAATCTACCATTAAATTTGGCACCTATGATGAAGCCCAGATCCAAATAACTATTTGTCTAAAAGTTTAGAAGATGGGAAGGAAAAAGACTAAAATTGTGAAGACTTTGAAGAGAAAATTTGTAATCATAGATGAAGAATTAGAAAATTCTGTAGATGAAACTGAGGAGCAGACCTCAGTCGGTCAAGATGATGAACCTAAACATGATGTTGATGCCATCAAGTCAGATGGAGCACAAGATAATGCACCTAAGGCAAAAAGTGGCAAAAGCATACAGACTGAGTCTCCGTCATAGACTAGGTCACAATCAGTGACTGTAGATTAACCACCTTTGAAGAAATGTGTAGCAAAAATAACTAGACCCTCACCAATGTTAACATACTAAACAAGAAAATAGAAGGGTACTTTCAAGAATCAAGCACCCAAATAAAGGAAGAGATATATGTAAGGAACAAGGATGACAAGGATGATTCTGATGACAATCCTAAACAATTTAAGTTTTTACATAACAAGGCACCGAAGACTATTTTTGAAGTTGCGAAAGCCATCAAGACAACCGGAGGATTGTCACATCCTAAGATACACGCATATGTAAATATGGCCACTGAGAATAAGAACAAACTAGAAGAAGCTATCATAGGTATGATGATCAACTTCAAATGAGTTCCTATTGATTTTTCTACTTACATTCCCCAGGAATTATATGATAAGATATCAGCTAGATGGTCATATGCACTTAACACCGAGAAACAGATGAAAGAGACAACTCTCACTCTACTAAAAGTTGAATGCATAGTGGTAGAAATAGATGAGATAATGCAAAAATATGCCAAGAATTTTCCCAAGAAATCACATACATTGAATATCCTTCAAGGGAACATGAAGGAAGTGGATGATGAGAGAACCCAAATTTTGAAAGATCTACTAAATCTACCCAAGGAAACAAAGGAAACCGAGGAACCAAAAGACATTGCATCCAAAGTCGATACCCAGGGATATCGATCGAGCATAGAACCAATAGATGTTGATGATGTAGATGTTGACTATGTATTAGATGGAATTACTCAACTATTGGCTAATATGAGTCACACATAGATCATAATAAATGACATAACTAAAGGTGATCCTTGTTAGAAATGAAAAGAAATATGTAAAGAAATAAACAATACCAGGAAAGAATCTAAGCGAGTGAATGCATGAAAAAATATTACCATAAACAAGGAGAGAGAAAGCTCCAATATCCAACACAAGAAGACAAGATATTTGAAAGGGGAAAGCAAAGAAAACCCCTTGTGACATTATGAATGAGGCATGAAAATCCTAAGAAGAGTAGAGAGAGAGAGAGCGAATTTCTCATACAATAATTGAGAAGAGGAAGAAACCTCATTATTCTAAGGAGAGAAGAAGAGACATCTCTTTAATAGAGATGTGAGAAAGGAGTTGCATGGTAACTCCCATATCTATGTATGCCAC
>MU226377.1:886794-916156 GCA_018584345.1 Thuja plicata | reverse complement strand
ATAATACAACCAAGGGAAAATAAAAGATACATAAAATGAATTATCCTCACAAGAGGAAAAAATAGGTGTAGGGATTCCATAGGAATCTCCTACTTACATAATGCAAGTAAAGATTAATTTCTAACAATCCTGATGATAAAGCTAAGGAAGATGAGATAGTCGGAGAAACTGAGACCATAGACGAACACCACACCATAGAGGTCACCTGAGCAATGGTACCAGGTTAGTTGGCTATCTTGGTACAAGCAATTGATATTGAAAGTGAAGCACATTAGAAGAAACCCGAGTAGGTTACAGATACAAATGAAGACAAGGGTGATACTCATGATACACAGACTTAGCATAGTGGTGGAACAACACAAGGTGATGCACCAAAAGATACCACTGATGCAAAAGAAAGAGGTGAAGGTAATACAAATAATACAAATAATATGGTAGACAATTCTACTATAGATATAAATTCAATTATCAAGGCACCTCATCAAGTCATCACACCGAGTACTGAGAAAGCCAAGCCTAAAATCGAGCAAAAGGCTCAATTAGCATTAACTTTATCTCCTTCATCAAGTGTCCAAGGAAAGAGAAAAAAGAAGAAGAAAGGAAGAAAGGACACAATTACTTTGGATGAAATCATAGAGATTCCAAATGGGATCCAAGAACACTTGATCCAGAAACATTGAAGAAATATGATGAATTATGCACCAGGAAAGAAACACAGGATAAATTAAGGCAAGAACATAATAATACACAACAATTAGAAGCTGCCAAGGAGATTTTACAAAAAATTGTTCCTAACTTAGATATCAATGAATCAACCCCCATTATTGATCAACTTGCACTTCTCACCGAGCCCATTAACAAACCTGACATTGATGCCAAGCAGAAATTGGAAGAAAGAGAAGAGAAGAAGATACAATACAAAGTCATAGAGAAGATCAACCAGGCAATGGATATCAATAAGGTATCTCTATTTGAATTTTTAAGTGGTTTAGAAACTGTTATATCTGAAGCCATTAAAATTCTACAACAGTTATGCACTCTAGATCACTTCACTACCAAGATTAGTGAAAAGCTAAATCAAATAGATCAAGATCTACAAGATAGTGCAAATAGTCTATCAACCGAGCAACATACATTGTAGATGCCTTACAACAAATTTCTCCAAAAATAGCGGTTGAGACTAGATTTGAAGAAAGAAGAAGAGAAAATTGGAGAACAAGTAACTGAGCTATAGGCAATGTTACTTCCACATTTGGCTATGATGCAAAAGCATGTTACATTGGCAAAGAATTTGGTTGCCACCCCAGAATTGTCAGTAACAGACAACATATATGATATGCATGCTCAGGTCAACCTAGAACTATTAACCATAGAGAATTTAAAAGAGGAATGGGAGAAGCTACTGGAACTCTCAAGAATTTCCATCCTACCATTTTTGACAAATTGTAAGTTATACTCCTTTTGTCATTATTTTCAAAAAAGGGGAAAATACATGTATATCAATATATAGTAAAGGGGGGTACTATAATCAGGCGGAGTTCATATACATATACCGAGAATGTACAAAGGGGGAGTCACTATGTATAGTATTTTGTATATAAATAAGTTTTTGATACTAATGCTAAAGGGGGAGAACGTTACTCCAATTAAGCATTGAAGTTGTCATTAGTATTCAAGCAGTCATATGGAGGTAACAGAGTCACAAACAGGAAAATCGGTATAATCACCGAAGTGTAGAGTTAACCGAGAGCACTGATCATGCCCAAAGTTAACTGAGTATAGTGATTACCAAGCATACAGACTTTACTGAGCAGTAGTCTACACCGAGCTACATAGTTTAACCGAACAACAGTATAACCAAGATACACAAACTACACTGAGCACCGAGAGACAACATTAACTGAGTGGAGTAGAGGCCACATAAAAGTTTGTTATGACACATTATTCTATGTAAAAAATTTTTTTCTGACCTAGTTAATGGTTTACAACGATCGAGGAGAGCATTAATTATGGATTCACATTATTAATTATTTATATCTCTTATGTTTAGATGATCAAGGTAAATTATGTACATCGTTGATCTTAGGTTAGGGATGTAATTGTTAAGCCCTAATTAGGTCATAGAGTTTGATATATATAAATTTATAGATGTCAATTTTGTAATGTATGTAGATCAAGAAATTATCAAGTAGCCTCCATACTACAAACATCAAAGATTAGACAAGGATTTTAAGGACATAGACTACATTGCAGTAATCAATTATAAGAATAGAAGCAAGGTTACCGAGCTAAATAGAGAAGAAGGAATTATCATTCACATTGAGGTGATGCATTTTGTATGTACTTAAAGGATCTATATCAGCAATATTGAGATTGTATATGTTTCAGATCAAATTTCTGTTACTCTCTAACAATTGTAATAGAGCCCTAAATCTCTTCATAGAGTAGACTTAACCGTCTTTTTTTGTAAATCTCTTAAATGAGTGCCCACATACTTTGTTTTTCCAAATACTCACACAAGGTAGATCTAATCGATCTCATTGTTACTCCTAATAGGGTAAGATCATCATAAGCGTTCATTCCTTGTAAGCTTAACATGCTACTTTACTTACTGCGGTAGTGAAGTTTTGTGCGTCTCATCCCCACCACAGTTTTTACCTTCTAACAGGGGTTTTATGTGATACCAAAATACTAGTGTCATGAGTACTTAATTTCATGTATGTGTATTTTTTACTTTACATGCATTTACATTTTAGTAGTGATACTATATGTTTGGTGTATGCAATCTACTCAGTCGGTTAATACAGAACTTTGTTTACAAAGAATTGATTAAAAGTTTTTAAGGGTACTAATTCACCCCTCCCCTCTCAGTACACACCTCTCCATTATCCCAACATTTTTATCTATTTTTCAAAGACGCGTCTATGATACATAAGTGGTTATTAATGAGCATGAGAATTATAGTCCTACCAAATGGAACGGGATTGATGATATTTTATGGCATTGGTACATCTAGTGTGGGATGTAGAGGAGCACCAAATTTTCTACTTGTTGACATAAAAACTTATACCAAAGGTTTTTTTAAAATTATATTTGTGTTATACCTCAAAATAAAATAAACACACACATACACCCATATAAATATGACATGAACATAGATACATATTCAATCAAATATACACCATCTATTACATAATGTTTTTATATATTGATTTGTCTCATTACATCCATAAATCTTTTCTCTCTTATCATAGGTATATATATTCATACATTTTCACTTATTCCATATATCTATCTTTGTTTATATATTTATTCACTTATGATCCTCACATCTATCTCCCTTTCTTCTCCCCCTTATAAATCCTCTTTGTACATCTTCCTTATATTATTTCATAATAACTCCCAATCACTCTCTTACCATAATCTCACCTCCTTTATTATTATCTCCATTTATAACTTATTTACCCATATATAATGAGAAAAGAAAGGTGTTCATTTTTATTTAACCCATGTATGAGTGTTTTGTATGAGCTTAAAAGTGACTCTAATGACATCCACATAACCCATTATATCATGTTTTATAAACTTATAACCATATGTAGAACCTTTCTAGTAATGTTGGTGTTGGATTCACATATTTTCTACCAACATTCTCCTTAGAATTGAAACATGAATTCATCCTTGAAACAACCTTATACAATTTCTCATAGTCAACTTCTTTCTTACTCTCATTGGTTACTTGCCCTTATCTACTCTTAATTTGGATTCCTTGGACCCTCTTCTCATTGTTTTGGATCTAACTCTTCCTCATTTGAAAAGGGAATTTCGTGGTACTACATCTAATTATAATATAATAATTATACAATATAATTATTATTATCACATAATAATCATATCATAATAATATTAACTATTATACATAATATAATATAATTATATTATCACATAATAATATAATTATATTATCTCACAATAATAATATAATCACAACCTTTGTGATGTCTATGTTGGCCTATGGATTCTGACCACAACTATAATAAAATCAACAGTGTATTAAAGGCAAAATTCTAGGGAGACTTAGATTGAGGTTAGGGACAAAAATACCAATACTTTCATAATATCACTAGACAAAAAAGGTATCTCAATCACATATACAAATTGGAGATATTGGATGGATCATTTGTTGAGAGCCCTAAAGAAATCAGAGAGAAAATAGTGAAATTTTTTTAAGAACTACTAAGTAAGGTTAAGTGATCTGAAATATCAGCCCAATAGGAGTTTTTGGAACTCAAACGTAAGGTGATAAATGAAGACTAGAACTAGATACTAAATTTAGCTTCACATTCATAGGAATAGAAATATCCCTTATTAATTTACATCTAGATAAGGCCTCAGGTCTAGATAGTTTTATTGGAAGCTTCTTTAAAAAATGGTGGATTATTGTTGGAAATGAGCTAGTTGGAGATAATGAGATAGAAAGGAATTTGGGGTGGTTACTAAAGGTATTGAGTAATACTTTTTTGACCATCATCCCCAAGGAAAAAAAGAAACAAGACTAGAGACTTTCTCCCCATTTCCATTTGCGGTTACTAAAGGAAGTGAATAATGCTTTTTTGACCATCATTCCCAAGAAATAAAAATAAACAAGACTAGAAGAATTTTACCCATTTCCCTTTGCAACACAATATATAAGATAATGAAAAAGGTGATGGCTAACATATTGAAATCAGTCCTCCTCCATATTATAGAGGAAGAGAGGACATGTTTTGTTCCCGAAAGATCCATAGTTGATGGAGTCATCATCGCCCAGGAGGAAATTCATTCACTACAAACCAATTAGGAGGTAGGGACATAGATGAAATTGGACATAAGGAAAGCATATGATTAAGTTGATTTAAGGTTTCTATGAAAGACCATGGAAGGCTTTAGATTTAATCCACAATGTATAAATTGGACATTTGCATGTATTTCTAGTCCAGGGATCTTAGTTTTATTCAATATCACACCCAAGGGCTTCTTTATGATTTCTATGGGGCTAAGGCAAGGGGACCCTATAATATCCCTATTAGGAATGCTTCTAAATTTGTGATAAGTACTTTACAAAATAAATTGCAAGAAACTTCTTCCTCTTAAGTTTCAATTACTCACCTATTTTTTTAATCTATGATACCACTTTAATTATGCAATTGATACAACATATATGTATATAATAATATTAGGAAAAGTTTAATATATATCAATTGGTGTCAATTCCTACAATCTCTAGTTGGAAATTTAGATATGCAGATGATCTATCTTGTGTGTGTGTGTGTATTGGTATGGGTTTGGGACTCTCTCTCTCTCTCTCTCTCTCTCTCTCTCTCTCTCTCTCTCTCAAAGTTGGGTTCCCCTTCAACATTACTTCTGAGGCTTATATGCATTATACATATTTATTCGATCAATTCATCCTCATTTTTTTCATAATCTAATTGGTCTGCATTTATTACATGTATATCTCATATGTTTTGGTTTCCAAAGGTAGATGCATAAAAAAATCAATTTCTTTAAAGATAATTTATTCCTATTACAAGTCAGATATCCTAATACAATCAATGAAATATTCTAAATTTAGCAAGATGGTCCATATAACATCACAATTTCTTTATGTATATCTACTAATTTAAACATTAGCTCTCATTTCAATTCCCATAAAATTGACTTATTAATTCTTGAAAATTCTTAGTGGACTTAAGAGTGCAATTTACTCGGGTAATTCTCAAATTCTGGTCTTCCAAATAATTCACAAGTGTGTTTTGGAATTAAATTGTATTTTTACTAATAACTAGTGTGGAACTTGTGAACAAGTAAACATATAACATAAAAAAAAAAGAGAGAATAAAATCATGAAATATAAGTCCTATAATACATCTAATTATTATATTTGATTAAGCTAAGTAAATGCACAAATTGGTGAAATAAACATAAGTTAGTTCACCCATAGCTCCCTTTGGCACCAAAAGGTGGATGTGCTCTAGAATGTATTTGTGACTGAGAGAGAGCATATAGTTTCTTTCTTGGACAACGTGACTTTGCATACAGGAAGATCTAATGAAATAATATCTATAAGGGAGGATGTATATATTATGAGGATGATTGATTAAGGACATAATTGCTTTAAGAGATCAAGGGATGCAATTGATTGTAAGGATGGAAGAGACAAGAAGCCTGCAAGTGGAACATTGTGATTGATGAAATTGAAGAGGTCCAAAATTAGGGATTTTGGATGGTGGAGATATTCTTAGAATAAGATGGATGTGATCACCAAAAGACATTTTTGGAAGACTAAAAAGTACTTTTTTGGAGTTATGCGAAGAAATGAGATTTTCTTAATTTAATGGATGAACAAGATTGAGTGCAAGGACTCTATGGAGAATTTGGTAGCATAGATAAGTACATTCATAATATGTGTTTTATTTGAATTGGTTTAAAATTGTATTTAGGAATGTGCAAGTAGATTTATTACATAACTAATTAGTTTTATCTAACTATATTCATGAGGTAAAAATGATGAATTAAATATATAATTTAGATTTATTTAATTTTTATAATATTAGGGCATAAAGGGTTGTATCATCCTAAATTGTAATAACTTGTGTTCTCTACAAATTAATGATTATTTAGTACCTACATTACTGTATTTACATTATAGATTGCATTCTAGGACTTCATAATTGCACTTAATGTATACCTCATTTGAATATGGGTCCTCTAATCCCTTCAAACTTGTACATAATTTAGGCAGGGTCTTATTTCTAGGTGTCCTCTATTTTTCCTCCAATCACAAAATTCATCTCATCTCCTAGGCCCTATTTCACCATTTTTATGGCCCCGGATTCAATCCCGACATCATAATCAGTTGTATTTTTGGATCTCACCTCTATGGCCTGACCGGGACCCATAAACTAAATTTTGGCCAAATATAGGTGGGAAAAGTTGATTGGTCAACTTGTCCCTGGGTTTTTAGCCCATATTATTTGGGGTAGGGTCCCATCACAGTGCATTGGTGGGATTTCCAGGTTTACAATTGGCCTTCTCAATTCTATATCCCGATTTCACTATAAAATCAACCCTCATATATCATTTTGAGGAAATTAAATCAATTTCAAGGTGAAGACGCCAATTTTATGACAACAGGAAATTGCAAGGTCGAAGCCCCAATTTGATGACATCCTATGAAGTGAGGTTTTTCTATTGAAAATCTACATCAAGCATTCATATTCTTCCTCAAGAATTCTAGACATATAAGATATCACTTTCAATATCAACATGGAGTTTTGAATGGATCACAAGGATGGCTAGGAGTACTCTTTCTATCTGGAGTTAGGTATGATTCCTTGTTATTATAATATCTATGCATTGGTGCTTCATGTTTGTATATTTACATTTCAAATCTATGATTATTTGCATGCATTCAATCATACATTGATTACATTTACCTGATATGGTTTCACTCTATGCAATTTAGACATACTCTAGATTCATGAGCACTACACATTATCTCTGTCATAATGACTATCCATGGAGGTGGGAATCACCAAAATAGGGGGTTGATCAAGGAAAACCCCTATATAGACACACACACACAATCTCTTAGTTATAGAGGTTTAAATAGTCCTAGATTCGACTGTAAATGCATAGAAACCTTCCATACACAAAGAAAGAGAATCCCTGGAATTTTGAGCAGAAAAATGCAGAAACAAGTCAACTTTCTAGGGACAAGTCAACTTTATGAGAACAAGTTGACCACTCAACTTGTCCTTGCCAATTTTTAGTGAAATTTTAGGTGCAGGTTGCTACAGGTCCCAATTTGCCAGATCCAAAGTTATAGCAGGGTCTGAGACTCTGAAAGTCAATAAATTCATATCCAAAGTACAATATTCATCCTTCCACTTTTAGGTGCACTTGTTCTTACCTCTTTTTCCTTTCACTTATAACTTTCATAGATCAGATCATATGTTTACATTACAAGTCCTTGTCATTATCATTTAAGGAATCAACACCCTATATTGTGTAGGTCATGCATTGGTACTCTTATTCTCTTGGTTGTGATAATCAAATTCACTTTATGGTGGATTTGCATTCCCATGTATATACAATCTTGGTTAGTGATCTACCTCTTTGAATTGCTCACAATTTTCCTATATACAAGGGTTAAATTAATTAAATGAATGTGAAGTTTATTTATCTATGGGTTGGCTATATAAGATAATTCTAAAATAATTAATATATTAAATGATTATAATTTATTTTATTGATTTTAGGAATATGGTTGGACTAATTAAATAAATAATAGGTTTTAATTAATCAACATTAGAAGGGGGTAAACTTAGATGGATTGGGTGATGTTAAGATAATGTGAATTTGCATTCCCATGTATATACAATCTTGGTTAGTGATCTACCTCTTCGAATTGCTCACAATTTTCCTCTATACAAGGGTTAAATTAATTAAATGAATGTGAAGTTTATTTACCTATGGGTTGGCTATATAAGATAATGCTAAAATAATTAATAAATTAAATGATTATACTTTATTTTATTAATTTTAGGAATATGGTTGGACTAATTAAATAAATAATAGGTTATAATTAATCAACATTGGAAGGGGGTAAACTTAGATGGATTGGGTGATGTTAAGATGTGAATGATTTTAGGTGTCTACATTTTTCCTCTCTTTTTGATGGTGTTGTCGCTAAGAAATGTAAAAACAACTCAAATAAAGATAAAATATATTTTTAGGATGCCCCAGTCATCAGAAGAAGGGTACTAACAAATCGGAAGGAGGTAGGGATACCCCCTTGACAAGATATGTAGGTTTAAAGAACATGGTTGTGCTCTCAAAATGGATGAAGGGATTGAATGATAATAGATAAAAGGATGTGGTAAGGGAATTATTTATGATACATGGTTGAGAAACCATTTATTTAATGTAGCACTTGATGTTATAGACTAAGGTAGAATAACTATGATTATGACATGCCAAAGCATATAAATGAATGACTCAAAGTGAAATGCAACAAGAAAAAGGGAGTTTTTTAGGATCATGATATGGAAGAACATGATGTCACTGTAGAATTATACTACAAGGACTATGGTAGATTAAAAAAAATGATGATACAAATAATAAATCATGTATGTATGAAAAAATAATACAAAAATGTCCATCCCCATAATCAAGTAAAATTAAGGATCAATGATGATTATGGAAACATTCTCGATGATGAGGATAATGTGGGTATTATGAATGGTACATACTATGTAATGCCCCAGAAGGGAATTCTTAGAACATAGGGTAAAACATGCAATATTACACAAAATAATTTTATTTAAGAATTACATTAAACATAAGTACCATACAAGAGGATTACGTTCAATCAAATAAGTTAAACCAATTTGTAGGTTTATGACCCTACACTAACAAAAGTCTAAACCCCTCAAGGGTTACATGGCTCTCAAATTTGAAACTAAAATGAGATCAATCATCCCCCAAGTTGCCACAAGAGATCCGACGAGCTACATTCAAGCTAAGCCAGTTAAGGACACATGGACAAACAAGGAGATAACTAAATCAATCTCCAACAAAAACTTAACCAAATCTATATTCATTTTAAAATACCAATAGAAATGTTCCTATGATAACATACAACTTGTTCATTTAATTTTAAATATCAACACGTGAAATAAACCTAAAATAAAACACATAAACATATCAAATCAACCTTGCATCCACAAATGTGTCACATTCCAAGAATATAAGAAATCTAAGCATAGACACCAAAGGAAAACCTTACACATTGAAGGGTAGGTGCAGACGTCAAACAAATCATGTACACTAAAGCATAGGCAAAAATGTTGATAAAAAAAAAGTTCAATCCAGTGGTAGTAAAGTCTTAGTCTAGAGACTCACATGCATTGATATCCAAGTGTATGTTGGTATCTCCAACCGATGCTCTAGAAAATCCTAAGAATTTTCCATCTTCTATCAACAAAAAAATGGATTCATGTTGGGATAATGGAGAGGTGTGCACTGAGAGGGGAGAGGTTAATCAATACCCTTAAAAAAATTTAGACTAATCTTTGTAACCAAATGTTCTGTAATAATCGACTGAGTAGATTTCATACACCAAACATATAATGTCAATGCTGAAATGTAAATTCATGTAAAGTAAACAATAAAGATACATGAAAATTAAGTACTTGTGGCATTAGTATTTTGGTATCGCAGAAAACCCCTGTTAGAAGGTAAAAACTGTGGTGGGGATGAGACCCACAAAACTTCACTACTGTAGTAAATAAAGTAGCCCATTAAAGCTTACAAATATTGATCACTTCTGATGATCTTACCCTATTAGGAGTAACATTGAGATCTATTAGATCTACCTCGTGAGAGGATTTAGCAACACAAAGTATGTGTGCACTCGGTTAAGAGATTTACAAAAAAGAAGGTTAAGTCTACTCTGTTAAGATATTTTGGGGTCTATTAAAATTGTTAGAAAGCTACAAAATTGTGAACTAAACATATACAATCTCAATATTTCTGATACAGATCCTTTAAGTGCATACAAAATATATCACCTCAATGTGAATGATAATACCTTCTGCTCTGTTCTTCTTAGTAGCCTTGTCTCAGTTCTAAAAACTGATTACTGCAATGTAGTCTTTGTCCTTAAAACCCTTGTCTGATCTTTGATGTCCATTATATGGCGGCTACTTGATACTTGCTTGATCAACATACATTATAGAATGACATCTATACATTATATATATCAAACTCTATGACCTAATTAGGGATTTACAATATCATCCCTAACCTAAGATCAACAATGTACATAATTTACCTTGATCATCTAAACATAGGAGATATAAACAATTAATATTGTGAATACGTAATTAATGCTCTCCTCGATCATTGTAAACTATTATCTAGGTTGGAAAAAAATTGTTACCTAGAATGATACGCCATAAAAAAGTTTTATGTGACCTCTGGTCCACTCGATTAATATTGTCTCTCGGTGCTCGGTGTAGTCTGTATATCTCGATTATACTGTTATTTGGTTATACTGTATATCTTTGTGTAGACTAATGCTTGGTAAATTTTGTCTGTTTAGTAATCATTACACTCGGTTAACTCTGTGTGTGATAAATGCTCTCGGTAAACTCTATACTTTGGTGATTATACCAACTGGCCTATTTGTGACTCTATTACTGACTACCCATTTTGAGTGTTTGAATACTAATGACAAATTCAATTCTCATTTGTGTAACATTCTCCCCCTTTGGCATTAGTATCAATAAATTATTACTATACATAGTGACTCCCCCTTTGTACATTCTCGGTATATGTATATGACTCCTTATTATAGTTTCCCCCTTTACTATACTTATATACATATATTTCTCCCTTTTTTGAAAATAATGACAAAAGGAACATAACTTACAATTTCTCAAAAATGTTAGGATGGGCTTGCTTGAGATTTTCCAGTAGCTTCTCCCATTCCTCTTTTAAATGTTCAAGGGTTAATAGCTCTAAGTTTATCTGAGCATGCATATCATATATGCTTTCTGTGACTGACAGTTGCGGGGTGCAAATCAAATTCTTTGCCAATGTCACATGTTTCTGCATCAAAACAAAATACGGTAGTAACATTTCCTATAGCTTGGTTACTCATTATTTGATTTTCTCCTCTTCTTTCTTCAAGTCTAGTCTCAAACTCTGGTTTTGGAGAACCTTGTTGTAATGCATCTACAATGCATGTTGCTCAGTTTATAGACTATTTGCACTATCTGTTAGATCTTGATCTAATTTTTGCATCTTTTCAATAATCTCAATAGTGAAGTAATCTAAAGTGCATAATTGTTATAGAATTGTACTAGCTTCAGATATGATAGTTTCTAATCCACTTACAAATTCAGACAGAGTTACCTTGTTTACTGCCACTGTCTGGCTAATCTTCTCAGTAACTTTGTATTGCATCTTCTTTTCTGCTTGCTCTTCTAATTTTCGCTCAGTTTCAATATCAGGTTTGTTAATTTCCTAGTGAGCAGCGCAAGTTGATCAAGTATGGGGGTTGATTCATCTACATTCACATTAGGAACAACTTGCATGAGAATCTCCTTAGCAGTCTCTAACACATGTGCACTTTTGCATTCTTTCTCAGCTTATCCTATGTTGCCTTTCGAGTGCAGAGTTCTCCATATCTTGTCAAAGCTTCAAGGTCAAGTGTTCATGGATCACAATTAGGGATTTTGATGATCTCATCAAATGTCACTGGAACCTTGCTTCATTTCTTCTTCTTCTCTTTGGTGCTCGATGAAGGAGATAATTTTAATGCCAATTGAGTCTTTTGCTTGGTTTCTTGCTTGGTTGGCTTAGTACTCAGTGTGATGACTTGGTGAGGTGCCTTGGTAGCTAACCTAGTTTTAGTAGTACATGTGTCTACCATTGATGTTTTTGTGTTACCTTCACCTTTTTCTTCTGCATCTGTGGTATCTTTTGGTGGCATTGTTCCACCACTATGCTCGGTCTATGTATCATGCATATCACCCTTGTCTTCATTTGTGTCTATTTCCTGCTTGGGTGCCTTCTATTGTGCTTACTCTCTATTTCAATTACTTATACCAAAATAGGTAACTGGCCTGGTACATTTTCTTGGGTGACCTCTGATGTGTCTTGCTCATCTATTGTCTCGGTAGCTCTGATTAACTCATCTTCCTTAGCCTTATCATCTGGATCACCTTTAGTTATGTCTTTTATTGTGATCTCTGAATTTCCTAGATTTATCAACAACTCAAGAATACCATCCAGTACATTTTCAATATCTGCATCATCAACATCAATGGTTATTTTTTTTGTACTCGGTTAAGGTTCCTCGATTTTGACTGGAGATACAATGTTTGTTGCTTCCTTAGTGTCCTTGATTTCTTGGGTAGATTCAATAGTTTTTTCCATATTTGGGTGCTCTTAATATCTACTTCCTTCAAATTTCCTTGTGGGCTATTCAATTTCCTTGCCTTCTTGGTAAATTTCTTGGCATACTTCTGCATGCTATCATTTATTTTCTTGACTGTACAATTAGATTTAATAAGAGTGAGAGATGCCTCTCTCATATTTTTCTTGATGGTAAGTGCATATGACCAACATGATGATATCTTATCATATAACTCAGAGGGAAGGTAAGTAGCACATTCAACTGGAACTTGTTTGAACTGGATCATCATACCTATGATTTCTTCTTCAAGTTTCTCTATGTGCTTGGTAGTCAGATTGGCACATGCATGTATCTTAGGATGTCCTAACCATTTGGTTGTTATGATTTCCTCTACAATTTAATCAATAGTCTATGGTGTCTTGTTCTGTACAACCTTAAATTGATCATGATTTTTGTCAGAATCATCCTTGTCATCCTTGTTCCTTACATATTTATTCCTTTGTCTCAGTGTTGGATTCTCGATAGTGCCCTTCTATTTCCTTGTTTGTTATGTGAACTTTGGTGAGGGCCTTGTTATCTTTTCAACTCCTTTCTTCAAAGGTGGTGAATCTATAGTCACCAATTGTGATCTGGTCTTTGGTGGAGACTTAGTCTTTTTTCTTTTTCTCCTTTTGGCCTTCGGTGCCTTATCTTGTGCTTCATCAGACTCAGTGGCATCAACATCATGTTCAAGTTCATCATCTTGATCGACTGAGGTTTCATCTATAGACTTGTCTGATTCTTCATCTGTGATTGCAATTTTTCTCTTCAATGTCTTGACTATCTCAGTCTTTTTCTTGCCCATCTTTTCAACTTGTAGACCAATGGATATTCGGGTCTAGGCTTCATCATATGTGCCAAATCTCATGGAAGATTTGTCAACTAGTTCATTCAATAATTTCTCAATAGCTTCTGAAGCAATGTAAATATCTAATTCATAACCCAATAGAGGTAGCCATGTTGTCCTCGATTGTGCTTCTTTGATTAGAGTTGTATCGGTGTCAACTACAAAACATATTTCATCTTTGTAATTTTCTACCAATTGCAATGGAATTTGAGTCCTCTTTTCCATCCTAGCTTTAAACTTAGCAAAATAATCATTCATGACTGGTTCAAAATTTCTGCCTAAGATTGTAATCAAATCACCAATCTGTAGTGTAATCAATCGGTTGGTCTTCCATATAAATGTACTGATGGAGGGAAAAAAAATTTGAAGGTAGAAGAATGTGCATAGTAGTAATGAACCAAACTTACATGTATTTGACCGTGCTGATTTGATGGTTTCATGTTTTCTTCAAATTGCCTCTTTAATAGCTTGACAAGATCAAGTTGTAATCCTTTCTAAACAATCTTGTAAGCAATGTCTACAGCTCCGTATACAATGTTGCTCGGTCTGTTGGACTAGAATATCTTATAGCCAATGATATATGCACTGAACCTAAGTTTAGGATCACTGATTGAGTTTATCTTCAGACCTCTTTCGTCCCACTTGGCTCATGTTAGCTTTTCTATCTCTTTTCTTGATGGGTGCTCTTTGGCTCATCCTGCTAGATCTTTCCATCATGTACTCTACTCAGAACAATGTGGATCCACTCAGTGTGAAAGACCTTTATAAAATTTAGGGCATTGGTTAACCCTATAACCTCTAGATTCTTATGATCATCCTTAAACTTCCCATCTGTACATAGTGATTGGTGTGTAGAAATCAGCTCAGAATCCCCTATTTCACCTATCTTATAGTGAATGTATGCACGCACGTCTTGAAGCAACAGAACCCTAGGCAGAATTGATGAAAACATGCCTTTGTCATCAAGTTGAGCTACAACCTACATATGGATCTTATAGTTCCGCTCTGTGCAAGTGGAATTCTTAACGAAAACAACCTTTTTCTCCTTCTCCATATTTGCCTTCATGGTTCGAGATAAGGATGCCATGATTTTTGTTTTAAGGTTTGCATGAACGGTGTTCGAATAACTCAACAAATGGAGAATGTGAAGAACTAACCTCTATGCTACTTGAAATAGACTCTGAATCTCTATAAAATGCTCAAAATACACTATTTCATATTTTCTCTCTTTTTCTCTTCTCTACTCTATGATCGCGGTGTGAACAAATGAGTTCACATCGATCAAATTTATAGTAAATAGGTTTGGTCAGTGCAATAAATGCTTGTCACCAACTACTCGGTGAACAAACATGATACTTAGTTAACACTAACAATACTTCACCTCGGTGAATGTACCAAATTCCCAGTTGCCTTAGCAACTTGACTGTCTCTTCACATATTCACGAACTGACATTTCTTACTCTATACATATTAACCCACTCAACTAGATCAAAGTAATAAAAAATATAATAACATAGTGCATCTCAATTCATGCTAATTTGGCATTTGTACAATGAATATAGGAACTGATGTAAGATATAGCTTTGCAAAACATAGTTCCTTACCTTATTGATTTTCTCAGGTGGAGATGGTGGAGCCACCTAATCCATTGGATAAGGTGTCACCAACTATTGTGCTTGGTCCTACATTATCATTTGATGCTTTCCTCTACATTTGATTTCTGATCCTTATGATTTCTTCAGTTGTATTTCCATTTCCATAAGTGTTTATTTGGTCTGCACAATCTCTTCTTAAGTGACCGACTTTGTGACAGTGAGAACATGCCATTCCAGAGTTTGACTAATTCCTATACTTGGTTCATCATTGTCTCATACAATTTGCTACAATATGCCCATATTTACCACATGTTGTACAACTACTCCAAGTGTTATAATCCCATGCATAAGCATTGCCTTGTCTTCTCGGTTGATTTACCTTTTCTTGTCCTTTAGGCTTCCAGATTTTCTTTGTGTTTTTCCTGCATGCTTGTGATGTATGACCATGCATGTTGCAATTTTGACAGTATTTATCCATGAATGGTTTCTTGTGTGGTTTGTTCAAATTGGATCTGCAGTCATGTGTCTAGTGTCCATGCTTATTATAGCTATAGAAATTAGCATTAAATTTAGGAGGGTTTCTTGGAATACCTTTTTCTTTTCTTCTGCAAAGATTTGATGTGTGGCCTGGTTTTCCATAGTGATGGAAAGAGGGATTCTTAGGCTTCAGACTTGAGTATACATTCCCCTATTCAGCTTGTTTTGATGATTCTCCTTGCTTGGTATACCCTATTATGGTATTATTGTTCAATCTTCTTTGATAGTTCATAAATTCATCCATTCTCTTATTGCTTTCTTCAGATCTCTTAATCACTTCATTATGTTGTTATAAAATCTTCACTTCATTTCTTAGTTTTTAATTTCTTCTTTCAATACACCAATATCTTCTATTTTTCTTGCAATTTCAGTATTTACTCAGTTTGCCTCATGATTCATAGCAACCACTTGATTGGTGATCTCAAAGTAATGTTCAGTAAGTCTCAATATCTCAGATTATTTTTCTTGTAAATTTTTAGTCATCTATCTTCTGTCATCAAAAACCATGTTTCTATCTTGTTCAGATTTCTTTGCATCATTCAAGAATTCAACCATTCTAACCATTTATGTATCTTGATGATTTGTAGTTCTTTCACTTGTTCAGTAAGTTGTTGATTTCTCTTAGATAGCTTTGAAATGATTCCTTTAGATGCATCAGATATGCTGCTAGATTTAGATCTAGATGTGTCAAATGGGTCATGAAACTTTTCTTCCTGATAATCAGATTCATGACGGTGAAGTTTCATATCCTTTCTCTTAATGAACATCTCCCTAAGTTTTTCTTTGGCTTCCTTGTATTGTTCGACATAGATCTGCAACTGTAACTTCTGATTTTCAATAGTTTTGTCAAGTGTATAACTTTCCATTGTAAGATCTTTTCTCTTTAGTGATTAAAACTTCTAAACAAGAGAACTAGCTTTGATACCAATTGTTGGGATAATGGAGAGGTGTGTACTAAGAGGGGAGGGGTGAATTAGTACCCTTAAAAACTTTTAGACTAATCTTTGTAACCAAATGTTCTATAATAATTGACTGAGTAGATTGCATACACCAAACATATAATGTCAATGCTGAAATGTAAATGCATGTAAAGTAAACAATACACTTACATGAAAATTAAGTACTCGTGAGAATAGTATTTTTGTATCGTCGAAAACCCCTGTTAGAAGGTAAAAACTGTGGTGGGGATGAGACCCACAAAACTTCACTACTGCAGTAAATAAAGTAGCATGTTAAAGCTTATAAATATTGATCACTTATGATGGTCTTACCCTATTAGGAGTAACAATGAGATCGATTAGATCTACCTTGTGAGAGGATTCAGCAACACAAAGTATGTGTGCACTCGGTTAAGAGATTTACAAAAAAGATGGTTAAGTCTACTCTGTTAAGAGATTTTGGGATCTATTACAATTGTTAGAAAGTAATAGAATTTTGATCTGAACATATACAATCTCAATATTTCTGATACAGATCCTTTAAGTGCATACAAAATATATCACCTCAATGTGAATGATAATACCTTCTACTTTGTTATGCTTGATAGCCTTGTCTCTGTTCTGAAAACTGATTACTGCAATGTAGTCTTTGTCCTTAAAACCCTTGTTTGATCTCTAATGTCCATAGTATGGTGGCTACTTGATCATTTCTTGATGAACATACATTAGACAATGACATCTATACATTATATATATCAAACTATATGACCTAATTGGGGCTTTACAATATCATCCCTAACCTAAGATCAATGATGTACATAATTTATGTTGATCATATAAACATAGGAGATATAAATAATTAATTCTATGAATCTATAATTAATGCTCTCCTCGATCATTTTAAACCGTTATCTAGGTTAGAAAAAAGTTGTTATCTAGAATGATATGCCATAACAAACTTTTATGTGGCCTCTAGTCCACTCGGTTAATGTTGTCTCTCAGTGCTTGGTGTAGTCTCTATATCTCAATTATATTGTTGTTCAATTATAATATGTATCTCAGTGTAGAGTACTGCTCGGTAAAGTCTGTATGTTCAGTAATCACTGCACTCAGTTAACTCTGTGTGCGATTAGTGCTCTTTGTTAACTCTGTACTTTGGTGATTATACCAACTACCCTGTTTGTGACTCTATTACTGATTGTCCATTTTGAGTGCTTGAATCCTAATGACAACTTCAATGCTCATTTGGAGTAACAATTCAATGGCCAATGGATGAGATTTGTTGATCTCCAAGTTATGTTGTCTATTAGTGTCACACACTTAGTCATTATTAAGGCAGGTTGGTCGGTCATCATTGCGACCAAGCCATCCCACTAAGGCCACATAATGTATGTACCAAACAATAGTTACTACCGAGAAAGTCAATGGTCACCGAGTACTCAATAGTTTCCTAGAAGATTTAATGTTGAGTTGCATAGAATAGTTAGTGTCGAGTGACAACATATGGATATGTCAAGTGAGACAATTTGGACCGAGCACCAAAGATTTCATATGTTGAGTAAGACAGTTTTTGTATATGTGTTTGGAATGGCACAAACACTTAAAGGTAAGCCA
The DNA here is from genome assembly GCA_018584345.1 of Thuja plicata. Taxonomy (NCBI): domain Eukaryota; kingdom Viridiplantae; phylum Streptophyta; class Pinopsida; order Cupressales; family Cupressaceae; genus Thuja; species Thuja plicata. The sequence goes on along the minus strand of MU226377.1, from coordinate 897,619 downwards.
TTTTGGCTGACTTCCATGTATGATTTAATGATCGTTTAAGACATTTAATGGATTTAATTATGTGCTAAGGTAGAGATCATTAATCCCTATACATGCAATGCAACCAATCAAAAATATGAATTCTTAAGTGGCATAAGTGATGAATCTAGATCGTTGATCTTGATCTAAAATCTTCATCAACTATCTATATAAGGAATGATTCAAACCCTAATTTTGTATGCAGATATAGAAGAGAAGAGATATGGTGTTAATGCAGAAGAAGTAGAGTTTTTATATATCAAAAGTATAGATAAGACATAGTGAACGAGCAGAGCAGCGAAGGAGAGAAAAGAGTTATATCAGATTTTGAGATCAATTAAGAGTTGGAAAGAAGATATCCGACATTAGTATTTATAGTTCAAACTGAAGGATTGGGTACTGATACATTCTAGCAAGTGAATCAGGATAAATATCTTAACATAGTAGTCCTAATAGACTTTTGTAAATATCCTATCATACTGCTTACTTAGTTTTAAGTTTAAATCCTTTAATCAAGGTAGATTGTATAAACCTATAATCCTTTAATAGGATAGACCCCTCACAGGGTAGATCATCGGAAGTGATAAAATATTTGTAACCCTAACATGCACACTTTGTTACTACAGTAGTTATATGGGTTACCAAATCTTTGTGTTATGTGTTTATCATGGATGTGATTAGATGTTAGATCTATTAAAATATTATAGTTAATGTTTATGTATGCATGTTCAATCAGTTTGTTTCTGAAGTGAATTTTTTTTATAGATCTTGATTCACCCCCCCCTCTCAGTATATTTCTTTCTCATATTAGATTTAAAAAAATTGGTATCAGATCCTTGTTCTCTTAGAAGAAGTCTAATCACTTGAGAGTTAAGATCTTGGAGATGGAGGTTTATAAGTTGGGAAAGGTCATAGAGAATTAGAAGATTCATATCCAGCTGGCACTGTAGCAGCTTGAGACATCAAGAGAAGAATTAAAGAAATCCTTAAAGGCTAGCTAGGAAAGAATTGGAAACTCAACTGAATGACACTCAATATCAAGAAGAAGACACTGAAGGTCTATTTGATAATGGAAATTCCAAATAAAGCAATGCAAAAAATTGCAGATGTATTGGATTAAAACAACACACTAAAAGAACAAGTCAAAAGTCTAAAGATGGGATAGGAAACTCAATCAATAACACCATGTGACGTGATTGATCAGAAGAAGAAAGCTGAGGAAGACAAGACATTGACAGAAGAAGATAAGAGACAGATGGCTACCAAACTTGATGAAAGGACAAGTGATGTGTATAATCTCACAAACAATCAGTCGAACATGGTCAGCCAATTCTTATTTTCAAACCAAGAGGTAAACAGGAAAGAAATTGAAATTACATATCTTAGATCAGAGAATAATCAACTGAAAAATGATTTGAGATCTGAAAGAGAATTCATTGAGAGGATAAACAAACCTAATGAATCCTTAAGATATTTTGAGGAGCTGATGAGATCATCGAGAAGGACCAATGACACCTCTGGACTAGGCCATACCAAGCACCTATCATCTACTAAAGAAGTAGAATCATTAAAGAGTGGAGAACAAAGGAATGCAAAACTAAAGAACAACAAACCTACATGTCATCATTATGGGAAACCGAGACACACAACAAACATTTTCTGAACCAAGAATGGAAATTCCAATCCTAAGCCTAAATTCAATGGATATTGCTTTAACTATAAGAAGCATGGACATCACACACATGAATGCAGGTCAAAGACTAGCATATCACATACTTCACCTAGATTCCAAGGATATTGTTACTATTGCCAAAAGTACGTTCATAGAACCCAAGATTGCAGATCCAATGCAAAATCTAAGTGGGAATCCAAGAAACAAGGCAATCCATCGAGGGAAGGTTACATGTTCAATTGGGGTTAAATTACAAGGAACAATTGTCATTGTTGTGGTGAATATGGTCATATTGCAGAAAATTGCATAAGAACACACTTTAGAGGTAAATCCAAGAGTTGGATGAATGAAAGTTTAGTCTGTTATAGTTGTCACAAGATCGGTCATACTAGAAGAGACTACAAGACTAGAGCCCCAACACCTACTATTGATCAAATGAAGAACCAGATGAATCTGACATGGATAAAGAAAGAGGAAGCAAGCAGTACTGGAACTAGCAAAGCTGAGATCACCCAATCCAATGGATTAGGTGATCACACTACTTCCAATTAAAAAAAGAAAGTATGAAAGGAATTGTTTTCTCAAATGCTATATTTTACACCAATTCCTAACATAAGATGTATTAAAGTCCATATTTGGATAAGTTAAGATGCACTAGGAATGATCTAAGGAAAGGACCAAGCAAATAAGTGATATACACAAATGGTGTTGAGCATCAGTATTAGTATGTGTCGAGCCCCATATCGACTGAGCTCATATATTGACCGAGTGTTAGTAGTGACTAAGTAACTATTATTACCAAGTGATGGAATGAGTTAACTGAGCTATTCATACAAGGACCGAGATAGCTATTTTACACCTACTATTATATGGAGCATTTATTGAAGACCTAATTAGACCATTTGAGGCTATATAATGGATTTCACTGTTCATTTTCATTTCAACAAGTGATTAGAGAATTTGAAAAGCATTTATAAGGCAAATGAAAGTGATTTGTACGAAGACTATGAAGATTCAACTGTGTATCATAGAAAAATATCTAAGAAGCGAAGACCCATTATTGTCGAGTTACTCAGAATCCATTTCAAAAACTCTAATTTTGGAGAAATAGAAGTCAGTTTATCTATCAAAGTGAAGAAGCAAGATAAGGAAGTATATAATGTTCAGTTAGTAAGGAGTGATCTGTGTGAGCCACCTAACTTCTGAGCTATACCTGAGACTGCGATCTAGGGAGATCTATCAGGATCCCTATCATCAATCCTGCCAAAGGTTTTAATGATCCATGATGTGAGAGCATGATACATGTGCAAAGTTAGTGAGATTGGAGATTATGAGCTGAGGCAAGCTTATAGAAAAATATGCAAAAATGGAGCATTGAAGACTAAACATCAACACATTGCCGACAAAGGGTTAGTTTGTGCCCTAGACTTCCCTCGTGATTTCAAAGTCAAATGGATTTGAATAGTTCTAAGAAGAGTACATGACATGAGTCTATGGTTTGAGAATGGGCCTGTAAGAACCACAAAGGAGATCATCCACCGAGATACTGGATAGCCTATTGTGCAAGGGAAAACAAGTATGAGATGTCAAAAGAAGGAAGTGATTGAAGTGAACACTTTGGCCGAGTGGAACAAATGAGGAATGAAAATATCTACATTGACAAAACTTGGAATTGATTTTTTAGTGAGATTGATTGCACATAAATTTTATCACTCAAGCAAATTGGATAGTGTTCCCTGCATTGCAATTGACTAGGCATGGAAAATAGTGAAGTAGGATCATACTTATGATCTTACTGAGCTGCAAATGACTCAACTTGTCAAGAACCTATCATCAATTAGGAAGGTGAAGAACTCAATGTGTAAGTTCAAATTCCTGATAGTCTGTATATATTTTTAAATGCAAAACACTTTTCCTACCTTAGGAGATGTTGTATAGAGCCAGGACTAACCAGTGACACAACATATTAATGAGTTTATTTAGCAATTAGGAGATAATTTTGATAATGTTATGGAGAATTATTTTGTTGAATTCAAGAAGAAAATGTGGTTAAGGAGCAAAATTGTTGTATCACTAGTTGAGAAGCATTATGATGATGTTTGTTTTTTTGTTGACATTGATTTTACCTATGTACAAGCTATAGTACTGAGGGTATCATGGTTAAGGATATTTCCATATGAGGTAAACATTGATGAAACATCAACAAAATTCACAACCTTACTATCAGAAGAAATTGACAAAAAGGCTAAGGTATTTGGGAGATGTGATTTAGCCAAATCAAAGATAACCATGGGCTTGAAAGTTGCAACCATGGAGAGGAAAAGAAAGAAGATAGTGAAAAACCTTGAGAAAATGTTAGGTTAAGAAGAAGATGCACCATTTTAGATCGCATAAGGTCATGGTGAGGACCAATCCAGTGATTCAGAAGAAAGTGGGGATGTAGAAGTGGATAAGAAGAGTAAAGGAAAGATGGTTTTTGAGCCAACTAGAAAGGTAAATCCTAAGCAAAAGTCTACTCCTCCTACCACAACAATACCAAGAATGAGGGCATCTACAATTGCAACATCAGACGAGCCACAAAAGAGAAATTTAGTGAAGAAAGCTAAAGGGGAGAGCTCTGGGAAAAGGAAACAAGTTCAAGTTAAGGTTGAGCCGAGTCACCCTAAGAGGAAATCAAGAAGAAAATATGTATTGGGTAAAGATGATGAAGATGAGGAGATGCCAAAGATAGATGATATCATCAAATTCAAGATTGTTACACAAGAATCTGACAAATGTGGATGAGATTTTCCACAATTTTAGGAATTTCACAGGTTTGTCGGGATTTAAGGTCATTAAGTTTGAACAATTGAGTATCGAGGATAAGGCAAATATAGAGGAGGCAATGATGGATATGTTAGCATCAAACAAGATGACACCATTAGAGATTGGGAATCTAGTCCCTGATGAATTGCTCAAAAATATTGATGAGAGATGGAAATTTTCCATTAAGACTGAAAGGCAGATTAGAGAAGGGGCATTAGCCCAAATAATGCCTGAATTGACACAGAAGCAAACAAAAAAATTCATGGACCAATATAGGAATAGATTTATTCCTAAATTGAGATTCTATTCTATAGTGTAGAAGGATGTTCAAGGAGTTCTTCAACAGGATCAATTAATATGGAAGACAATCTTTGGATTGATAGTTGATAAAAGTGCAAACAAAGATGAAGGAAAATATGAACAAAATTGAGCTTGATAATAAAGAAGACATTGATGAGGCAGATAATCTTGAGGAAGAAATAAGGAATAAGGTTGAGGATGCATCAACTATGGATTCAACACTTGATAACACCATCACAATCATAGTTGATGACACACAAGGATTAAATGTCAAGGAGCAGGGTAAGGAAACATTCAACATTCCAGATTCACCTATTGAGGCAAACTTTGACATAAATGTAGAAGGAGATGAGAACATGGAAGATATAGTAGATAATTCTACAACAAATATCTCCAGACCTCATGAAGGAGAAGCAAAGGACACTAAGCCTACAGAGACCAAGGAGACATAGGAGCCTACAGAGAAAGAGGCTATTCAAGCATTAGTACAGTTACCGAATGTCACACCTCTTACACTTACATAAACTAATATTGTTGATACACCTGAACAAAAGGTAGTTATTACTCAGAAAGAGTTAGTTTCAATCAGTGGTAACACTAGTACATTGCAAGGAGAGTAGAAACCGAGTATCAGCACACTAGATACAAAGAAGAAAAAGTCACACAAGAAGAAAGACAAGTCTTTGAGCACAAAAGTGACTCTATATGAAGTTATACTGATTCCAAAATGAGATACTAATAACTTGTCTTATGAGAAAGTGCAAATTTTGAAGATTTTGTTGAAAAGGAAGAGAAAACAAGAGAAAATGAAAAGAGAATCAATAGAAGAAGGTATTACATGATATAAAAGGTATATTTGTTGATGCATTTGATTTACAAGATATAAATGAGCAGATACCTATTATAGATCAATTGGTTTATATTTCTCAAAAGGTGAACAATGATGATATTGAAGAAAATGAGAAGCTCATGCAATGGTTTGAGAGGAAGTTTGAGACCAAATTTCTTATGAAAGTTGCAAAAGAGCTTACTGTGAAACAGGTTGCACTTTCTGACATTGTAAGCAATTTGGAGGAAGATGTACTAAATGTTAATTCTTTGTACAAACAAATTTGTGATGTAGAATTATTTACAAAGGATAACCAACATCTTATTGAGAAGCTTCAGGTAGATTTGAAGTCAACAAGACTTTAATTGAGCATGGATGCAAGTTCCAGCTCCATTCATTTTACCAGGTTGACTCATTCCCAAGGTAGACTAGCTGAGCTAATGGCTAATTATCGTAGAATAAGATAAAAATTTATCTCTATTGATACCTCATTTAGAGGTCATGTGGAGATAATTGACAGTTGCAAAGGAATTACCACAGAGAGATCCGCCTCTCAATATTGTAGAAATTTTAGTTGATCTAGCTTCTCAACTAGAAATTAAACTACAGGTTTTGGAATCTATGAGATCAAGTTGGGACAATGCATTGGAAATGATTCTACAGCTCCAAAAATCATTTTTGGACAATTACTCTCCATGCCCTATACCCCCAGTAGCCAAGAGTGACAAAACAAGGGGGAAATAGATGTACACAATGGGGAAATTGATACTGACAAGGGGAAATAGCTGAAAATCTATATCAGTAAGGTATGACATATAGTTTTGAAATAGTTTTGAGTATGTCAAAAGTTATGTACATATGATGTATCTATAATGTTGAGTCTGAATCTTAGGGGGGTACTAAGTATACTTGAGTACTATTTTTATTAAGGTACTAAAGAGTCATGAAAAAGTGTTTTTGTCACTAATGTCAAAGGGGTAGATTGTTGATCTCCAAGTTATGTTGTCTATTAGTGTCACACACTTAGTCATTATCAAGGTAGGTTGGTCGATCATCACTCTGACCAAGCCATCCCACTAAGGCCAAGTAATGTATGTACCAAGCAGTAGTTACTTTCGAGCAAGTCAATGGTCACTGAGTACTCAATTGTTGCCTAGCAGATTGAATGTCAAGTTGCATAAAAGAGTTAGTGTCGAATGACAACATATGGATATGCCAAGCGAGATAGTTTGGACTGAGCACCAGAGATTTCATATGCCGATTAAGAAAGTTTTTGTATATGTGTTTGGAATGGAACAAACACTTCGGTAAAGCATTTTGGCCGACTTCTATGTATGATTTAATGATCGTTCAAGAAATTTAATGGAGTTAATTACGCGCTAAGGTAGAGATCATTAATCCTTATGCATGCAATGCAACCAATCAAAAATAGGAATGCTTAAGCAGCATAAGTGATGAATCTAGATCATTGATCTTGATCTAGAAGCTTCATCAACTATCTATATAAGGAATGCTTCAAACCCTAATTTTATATGTGGATATAAAAGAAATTAGATCTAGTTTTTATGCAGAAGAAGTAATTTTTTTTTATATTAGAAGTATAGATCAGACAGAGTGACCGAGTAGAGCAGTGAAGGATAGAAAAGAGTTATATCAGATTTTGAGATCAGTTAAGAGTTGGAAAGAGGAGATCTGACATTAGTATTTATAGTGCAAACTAAAGGATCAAGTACTTTTAAATTGTAGCAAGTGAATCAAGGTAAATATCTTAATAGAGTAGTCCTAACAGACTTTTGTAAATCTCCTATCAGAGTGCTTATCTAGTTGTAAGTTTAAATCCTTTAATCAAGGTAGATTGTATAAATCTATAATCCTTTAATAGGGAAGACCCCTCTTAGGGTAGATCATTAGAAGTGATCAAATCTTTGTAACCCTAATAGGCACACTTTTTTACTGTAGTAGTGAATATTTGTAGGTGTCATCCCCACCCCAATTTTACCTTTCAAGGGTTTCTGGGTTACCAAATCTTTGTGTTATGTGTTGATCATGAATCTGATTAGATGTTAGATCTATTATAGTATTACAGTTCATTTTTATGTATGCATGTTGAATCATTTTGTTTCTAAAGTGAAAAAGTTTTATAGATCCTGATTCACCCCCCTCTCAGTATGTTGCTTTCCCATATTAGACTTCCAACAATCTCCAACCGATGCTCTAGAAAATCCTAATAATTTTCCATCTTCTATCAACAGACAACTGGATTCAATGGACAATGGATGAGATTAAGTTATAAACTAAAATATCTTACACTTTTGGCTTTTCTATACCAAGGTGTGTGTACTTAAGAATACTCAAAGTTTTATCTCAATTTTTAATAGTGATTGTGCAATTAGCAGATGATTCTCAATGAAAATATACTAAGGACATATGAGATAACTCTAAATTTAGTTATACTCTTTCTATTAAATATTTATTATAGTAGTTAGGAATGGAATTCTAAACTATTTATACTCCTACAACATAAATTAAAGGATATTAGATGATTTAAATGCTTCTAAATAAGATTTGAAGAAATATCAAAGACTAGCGCCTAATCTCATGGCCACAGAGTTAGATGTGTTAAAATTATTTAGAATAACTAAGAGGGGGGGTAAATAAGTTATCCAAGGTCCAAATGTACCAATTGAACTTTCAAACACTTCAACCAACTCATATCCACTCGGTAATCCACTTGGTCTCTATAACATATAATTAATAACACAATCTTGCAGTTTATTATCCTAATGTAATCAACTTGCATAATATAAAACTCTTAACTGTATAAAACATCAAATAACATTCACACAAGTATGACACCAGGATTTAATGTGGAAACCCAATATGGGAAAAACCACCAGTAACATGCTACCAATTTTTCACTCTTCTGAAGTGAGCTTTGTGAAAAGCCAACCCGGTTAAAGGCTACAATACACATTGTTAAATGTGACCATTCCATTAGAATGTCACCTTGATTAAAGGATTTAACAATATGACTGTTAGGTCAACCTTGTTTAAAAGGATTTTGCAACTGATACAATGGTTAGAAAGTAACAATAAATTATGATCTGAAGCATACAACTCACTTTGCAAATACAGATCCAATTATAGCTCAAATGCTAATTCACTGACTGACCTTCATTTTCATCTCTATCACTCAGATCTGCTTGGAAATCCTTCAAGAAATCAAGACTGTGCAATCTCGTACTGCTCTCTTCAGCCTTCTGTTCTTTCTGCTTAGATTTTTCTAATCAACTAAATTACACCTAAATCTAATTAACATATCTAATCACATTTAGTGCCTTCTAGGAAATTATCAACTAAGTAATCAGTCATTATCTAATTGATCTATGTTATCCTACTAGCCTGATTAATTTATCTAATTAAGCTATAGTCTAATTAATCATTAAATGGAAACCAATGGCCTAATAATTAATCAAATCCCCTTTCCCCTATTAGATTGACTGAATGTATTTATTCATTTAGTTTAATTCATATTATCCTCTTTCCCTCCACTTGTGATTTAAATAGTTAATTATATTCTATTTAAGGACATGGCTCCTAACCTTAATCCATAACCTAACCAATCCAAACCACCTAACCCTGAGTTCAGACCCATCCCAACCCCTTCACTTATGCTAACCCTTCCTCATTAGCTAATTAACCCCTCCACTCATTCTCTCTCCTCCCATCACCATCTCCCTAATCACCTATCTTAAACCTCTAATCATAATCTTAATCTCTCCCTAAGCTTGTAACATTCCTAATCCAAGGATTAGGAATCCAGTCCCTTTTCTCAAAGTCAAACTTCTCAAGCCCTCTTAAACTATAACCCTAATCCTAATCTCTTCCTAAGCTTGTCACATTCCTAATCCAAGGATTAGGAATTCAACCTCTATCCCAAAGTCAAACTTCTCAAGATCTCTCTTACACCCTCACCCATGCGTCATTAATGCCATCATAAATGCCTCACTAATATTTTTACACTCTCTCATTAATGCTCTTACAACCTTCATTATTCACCCTATCCCCAAAGTCTTCCCTCATCCCTTTGCACATGGACCAAAATGGTCACATTCCTCATCCTCTCTCCTTGTGACATTTGTCACAATGAGAGGCACATAATGAAGCACAATTCTTGTGCTCTCTTCTAGGTGCATCTGAGCCCCTCTTCAGGTGTACATCCTGACCACTCATTCTGAGTCGATTTTCCTATATAAGGAACCTCATTCCTTCACAAATATATCCATCTTTTATGCAAACTTATAATTCTTGATTGAAGAACACATCTTGAAGCCTAGAGCATGCATCATTGAGCACACATCCACATCAAGGGACACGTCCAAAGATCAAATGGAGCTTGGATTTTTTTTAGGGAGATTCACACTCCTTAGTCTTTTATGCTTTTCAAGTTTTATTTTAGTCCAATCATGTATGTAGTCTTGGTTATTTAGTTATTGAATGCTTTGATTTATCATCATGTTCCTTTATATAATTGATTTCCATAGCTCACATTTCTGGCACGCCCGATGGGACCCACTTCATGGGTCATTTTTACTAACATAATGATTTCTTTGGAGTTTTTGTGAAATTTGTGTATTTTCAGGTTTAAAAGGTGCCTTGTCTCAAAATGAACTCTGTCATCATGTCCAGATCATTGTTTCTAGTCGAAATGACTATAAACTTGCCCATACCTGCCCACAATTGAATTTGTGGCAAATTGTTTTTGCCCAGATAAGTCGTACAACCTTTTGGCATGCAAATTGAGGCAGGGCGCAGGCTTCATTTTTTTAAAAAAAAATTGTTTTAGTGTTTAACCCTAATTCACTATGGTTGTCCATCCCAACCACCATACAACTTCCATCACCTAAATGCCAACATCCTTTCAAAAATCATGCCCAGCATTAAATTTCATTTCATATTACCTACTATCCATTTCCATATTTAAAATCTTAAAAACTACCCACACACCGAATGTGGGACTAAAATCCCACTATTTTCCCACATAGTTAGCCCCTCCTCCCGTGCCTAACCTTCCTCTATCGCTCCCTCTTTGCCTCACATCCCCATGCCTAAATACCCTCTGGGCTATCCCATCCCCACACCCCACGTAGCCTACCTTCTACCCCCACTCCACCCGATGCCTTACCCCTGCCCACGGCTCC
>MU226377.1:852851-869810 GCA_018584345.1 Thuja plicata | reverse complement strand
TGGGGGCTAGTTTTTACCTATGGAAAGCCTAGATCACCATTATGGCCCTCCAAAATGCCTATTTTTCAAAAGTGGCGAAAATGGAGATGACCTCATGCATCTAACTTGTCCCACACTCCTTACTAAATTCTCAATTAAGAGGGAAGACAAGAGGTAAGACAAAAGGACTAGAGGGCATGTCTCATTAATTTCTAGGTCTTGAGTACACTTCTAGGGGTCTTTTTAGAGGGTTTGGAGAGACTTAGTGGGTGTTCACCCACTCTCTAATTTTAGAGACAATTAGGGTTGGAGGGAGGGAAAAAAAGGGATAAGGGATTCTTCTCAACCAAATTCTTGCCATTTTTCTTGGACCAAGGTTGGTGGATTCTTGCCATGGAGAAATAATCTTGCATTTTAGCCTTGTATGTTATTGTTTTTATGAACATGTAAAATCTTGTATGGTGTTCATATATGTAAATCTTGTTTGGAGTTCCTATATGTAAATATTGTATAGTGTTATTGTATGTAGATCTTGTTATTGTGTGTTGGGTTGAGGATGCAATTGGATTTTGTATCATTTCTTGTTCCTTTGGATTGGGAGTGTTGTTAATGGGTGTTTAAGGCATTACTCACCCTTGGAAACGGAAGAAGTGGCCTTGTGTGAAGGGGTTAGTTGGGCTCTCCATTGTAGTGAGAGTCTCTTCTCATGGAAAGAAGAGGGAGAAAATGCAAGGTGTATGAGCCCTTGCATGCCATTGTATTTGATCCTAATTTTGGGGGAGATAAGGGAAGATTGGATGGAAAGATGTATGTGGTTTTTTCCTTGAAGAGAAAATGACCAAATGTGTATATGGAAGGAATGTCAATGTGGCCTTGGAAAGGCATGGAAACAAACTCTTGTTGAAAATTTTGAATAGGCAATGGCATTCTCCTGCTTGGAAAATCTCACCTTCACCCTACTTCAATGGGTTTGGAAAACTCATTTGTGAAGCCTTGGTTGGGAGTTAATTGTTGTTTTGTGCATATATGATGGTTGTGAGAATTTGGATGTGTTACTTGTTTAGCCTTGGTTCTCCAAGCTCGGGGGTGGTCTCCTTGAGATCTTGGTTGGGAGGTGATCTTCCCATGGTTCTCCCCATGTATTTGCAGGTTTTGAAGTCAAGATGGTTATGGAAAAGCTTGGGAGAAATCTCTATTTTGGTGTAGTTGTGTGAGAGAAACTTTAATGTTGCATGGTTACTCCTTTTGTATTGAGATTCACTTCTTGTTGAATGTTGTAATGTCCATATTGAAAGCTTTTCAAGTAAGATGTGAAAAGCTCTTATTCATTATGTAATAGTTTTCATAACATGAGAAATCTTGTAGATTTAGGAATCTTTTAATCTCTATAATGTATTTGATTTTAAGTTTTCAAGTTAAAAATAAACACTTCATTATTCCTTTGGAATTCTGAATTCTATTGCATTAGGATCAATACTCTACCTTAAAATTTTCATTGTAACCCCAATCCTTGAGAAGGAAAGATAAGCTTGCTAATAATAGTAAATCAAACAAACTAGTATATTAATGTAAAAAAATCATCTAATATTAATATTCAATTTATAGTTTGCATAGTGTATTGCACTAATAAACAAATCAGATGCATACAAATTACTACTCCAAAAACAAAATCAATAATCAACATGATAGAAGCAAAAAACTAAAACCCAAATTATACCAAAGACATTTTCCAGATTTTAGATCAAAATTGCTCTCTGGAAAATGTATGGGGATGGAATTAATTCCCCCTTTACACAGATAATATTCCCTTTTTGTTCCCCTCACTAAACCCCCTTAATTACCCCTCTAATTACCTTCTTTAGTGCTAATGCATAGTTTTTATTAATGGGGAGGCTTAATGTTTTACACCCATCCCCGTGGGCCCCACATATCTTTTCCTTACCTTTTTACCCCTCTTGGTTTTGGCACAGGAAGGGACTGGTTCAAATGTTAGAAAGGATAATTAATCAAAAAAAAACAAGGGAAGCATATTACTTGGGTTTAGCAACACTTACCCCAAGACTCACGCCACCTCCTCCTTTCATGCCCTTTCTGACATAACCACTTACCATGCAAAATCTCCTGGTTGACTTCTTTTAAACAAATTCTGTGCTTTGAAAAGGGGAAACCATGATGTGGTCCCCACATTTTCCTTAAGACATGCACTGCCTTTACAAAAGGCTTTCCCCCTTCATTATATTTCGCAGGCCTTGAGGGTAGCATGGGATTCCCAAGACCCCACCAACTTGGAAATTGTGCCTTAGAAATAGGGGTGATGGGTGATGGGTGATGTGACAGTTGGATAGGTTTATAGGTTAGAGTTAGTAGGGTTGTTTAGGTTAATAGGTTAGATTAGTAGGGTTAGTTAGACTAGTTGGCTAGGATTAGTAGTTAATAGATTTTTCTTAACATGTTTATATTTAATTAGTTTAAAATCAGTCTTTAGAGTTATAGTTTTTTTTTTTATATAATGGTTAATTAATTAGATTGAATCATTGATATTAGTTAGTTATTAATTAAATTTCATTATGTTAATTGGAATATATTGTTCATGTGTTCAAGGGGTTAGAGGTCAAATTGATTTTCTATTAGAGGATAATTTAATTGTTAAAAGTTAATTTAATTTTCTATTAGAGGATAATTTATTTGTTTTATTAAAGGTTAATTGAATTTTTTTTTGTTAGGGGATTAATGAATTGGGATTAGATGTGTTTTTGTAAAAGGGGAGAATTTAATTAGAAATGATATTGGTAGGTTAGGAAATCAGATTAGATTTCAATTATTAGATTTTAATCAATAGTTTATTTGGTATAGTGAAATTGTTATTAAATTTTAATTATGTCAACTGATAAATGTTTCATGTATGTTTGTTTAAAAATGGAGTAGAATTTAATTAGTCCTTATATTAGTGGATAATTTAATATATATGTTCAAGTGGGTTCAAAGATAGATAGATAAGAAAGGTTATGCATATTAATCCTTGTCATTAATTTAGTTCTCTTTTATTATTTGAGAATTAGTATTAGATTTAAATGGATTAAGTTGTAATCAAGGTTAAGATTTAAATTAATTACTAGATCAACCTAATTCATCATATGATCTTATCAATTAAATTACCATCACGATACTACATATGGTTAAGCATAAAATCATAGTTAATTCAACCTGACCCAAGAGTTCATGTAACCTGCACAACAAGTTGATGCTCCAACTATGCATCCGTATGTGGCATAACCCTAATCCAATATATGGATATACCTTGCAAATTGAAGATTAACTTCACCATGTTATCACTTTTCCTCGACACATCCATTGTTAGTTGTATGTACTTGTGTTTTTATATAAAAAAAATTGTCTGTGTTTTGCACTAGTTTTGGGCATGACATATGAACCTTGCATGTATGTACTCCATTTCGGTCCACATGCTACACTTGGGAAATATCATTTGCTTGTGGGATTTTCCAGCATCATTTCGACCATGGTTCTTCCTGGGAGTCATGTGTGATGCTGGGGAAACCCCCACGTGTTTGTTGTGTTAGTCCTCTGCAACACCGGTGACAAGGCCTCATGTTCCTAGTAACCTTGGCATGGTATCTAGCATTTCTATATAAAAATAAGTGCTCAACTACATGGTGGTATTCCCCCCAGAACACCCCTCTCTCAATCTTCAAGAAAAATTCCCCCCCCATTGAATCCCTAGCAAAGCAATCCTATCCTACCAATCAGAATCCTCCATCCCAGTAGCAATCCTACTCCTACCTAATCCCTCCTGATCCTCCACACCTAATCCCTCATCCCTGATGCAAACTTGAATCCCACATCGCCTACTATCTCCCTCTTCTTCTTTTTCTTTCCCTTTCCTACCACTCTTTGTCATCTTTTTGAGACGTCGTCAAGGCTTCGTTGTTCTTCCTGTCGCCCTCTCAAGGGAGCATCACCCTATTAAAATTTTATTCTCATTCTATCCTAATTCTATCCTAATCATCACTCTAGGGAAACTTTTTTGCCTACGTCATGTCTTTGCATCGTATATTATTTTAAATATCTTTGAAATAGTGTTATTCTAATACTATGTCGAAGAGGGGAAAAATGTAGACACCTAAATCTAATTAACATATCTAATCACATTTAGTACCTTCTAGGACATTATCAATTATGTAATCAGTCATTACCTAATTTATCTATGTTATCCTACTAGTGTGATTAATTCATCTAATTAATCTATAGTCTGATTAATTATTAAATGGAAACTAATGGCCTAATATTTAATTAAATCCCCTTTCCCCTATTAGATTGAATGAATGTATTTATTCATTTATTTTAATTCATATTATCCTCTTTCCCTCCACTTGTGATTTAAATAGTTAATTCTATTCTATTTAAGCACATGGATCCTAACCTTAACCCCTAACCTAACCAATCCCAACCACTTAACCCTAAGTTCAGACCCATCCCAACCCCTTCACACATGCTAACCCCTCCTCATTAGATAATTAACCCTAATTAGCTAATCAACCCCTCCACTCATTCTCTCTTCTCCCATCACCATCTCCCTAATCACCTATCTTAAACTTCTAATCCTAATCCTAATCTCTCCCTAAGCTTGTCACATTCCTAATCCAATGAATAGGAATTCAACCCTTTCCCAAAGTCAAACTTCTCAAGCCCTCTTAACCTCTAACCCTGATCCTAATCTCTTCCTAAGCTTGTCACATTCCTAATCCAAGGATTAGGAATTCAACCTCTATCCCAAAGTCAAACTTCTCAAGATCTCTCTTACACCCTCACCCATGCCTCATTAATGCCATCATAAATGCCTCATTAATATTCTTACACTCTCCCATTAATGCTCTTACAGCCCTCATTACTCATCCTATCCTCAAATTCTTCCCTCACCCCTTTGCACATGGACCAAAATGGTCTCTCTCCTTTTGACACTTGTAACAATGAGAGGCACTTAAAGAAGCACAATTCTTGTGCTCTCTTCTAGGTGCATCTGAGCCCCTTCAAGTTTGCATCCTGACCACTCAATCTGAGCCTATTTTTCTATATAAGGAAACTCATTCCTTCACAAATATATCCATCTTTTATGCAAAATTATAATGCCAGTTTGAAGAACACATCTTGAAGCTTGGAGCATGCATCATTGAGTACACATCCATATCAAGGGACACATCCAAAGATCAAATGGAGCTTGGATTCTATTTTAGGGAGGTTTGTACTCCTTAGTCTTTTATTCTTTTCACATTCTATTTTAGTCCAATCATGTATGTAGTCTTGGTTATTTAGTTATTGAGTGCTTTGATTTATCATTGTGTTCCTTTTTATAACTGATTTCCATAGCTCACACTCACATAACCTGAAATTAGGTTAATCTTATACCTCTCTGATTAGGTAGCTCAATTTATTGTCACTTAATCATCATCGTAGATATTAGGGTTTGTTCAGATCCAACAAATCCTTCCAACATTTTGTTTCCATCTAGATTTTAGAATACATCCTAAAACTCCTTCTTGAATCCATACATAAAAATGGTTAAACATATATCAAATACTCGTTTAATCCTCCACAAAAATCATCCTTATCTTAAATATGCTTCACATATCCCAAGAAAATCAACTTTGTCAGCTGGGATCTCAAATCTCTCTCAAAATGTCAAAATATTGACACTCAGTCAATAATGTGTTCTTCCACTCAGTGATCACTAGATAACTTGGTAATTTACTGACACTCAGAAAATACAGATGCTCGGTCGACACTAAATTTTCTCAGCATGTACTGGTGCTCTGTTGACACTTGCATCACTCAACACAAACATAAGTTCCTTAATCTTCTGCTTTCTTACTCGGTTAAGAATAATCTTGTAGTCATCCAAACTTCACTTAGACTTAAGATAGACAATTTATTGCCTTGTCAAGGTGTGATCTCATCAAGTACCCATTTTAGTTTCACATACCTCAACCATTTCACCACGTCTTCTTGTTATCTCTTCTTTTTAAATCTTCTTCATCAATCAATTGATATGACACTGTACAAGATAGAAACTATCTTACCAATTAAGGTTTGACATCAATTTCAATTGTAGTTTCCAACAATCTCCCTCTTTGGAATTGATGGAAAACATATGCAAGGTTCCCAAATAATCAAAAAAGTATGTTCTGTGAATAGATTTTCATTAGTGTCCTTAGCTTCATTTTGATTCTCTCCAATACAAATATTTCTCCCTCTTGGATAGATTTTTCTCTTTATCTTATCTCTCTCATAGATTTCTCTCTCAATGGTATATTTCCTTTTTTTCCTTATCAATTTCTCTTAAAGTATATCGCTCTTTGATAATAATGCCAAAGACATACATCTTCATTATGTAGATATCTCTGTGTTAGGTTTTTGAATTCTATGCTCCATCTATCATCTTTCTTATGACTGATCAACATCTTTTGCTTAATACTTTGCAGCTTTAGGCAACTCCTAAAGTGTGACCACCTTTTGCATCAATCTGTCAGATATTCTATGTAATATATTTGATACAACCACTCCATATGATCTTAGTTACCCTCAGATAGGGGAATCACCCCTAATTTTCCTCTTAGATACTCATGAGCATCCTTAGGTAAAGACTTAGTAAATATATCTGCCAGTTGTTCCTTTGTATTAACATATTCAAGTCTTCTTTGTCTTTTACAAACTCTCAAGTAATGATACTTGATAGAAATATGCTTGGTCTTTGTATGCATCACAGGGTTCTTTGAAATATTTATAGCACTAGTGTTATCATAAAAAATAACAACTGGTTTAGTGATTTCTTCCTTCATACCTTTCAACAATCGCTTGATCAACTCTATGTTTGAACAATTCATTGTTGCTACAACATATTCATCTTCTATTATAGATTGAGAAATATAGTTTTGTTTATTTCTTGTCCAAGAGACTAATCTCTTTCCTAAAAATAATGCACCTCCACTTGTTCTCTTTCTGTCATCAACATTACCTTCCTAATCTACATCTGTGTAAACTGTCAGTTCAAACTTTTCATTCTTCTTGTAATATAATCCAAAGTCCTTTGTTCCTTTCAAATATCTCAAAATCCTTTTCACTACCATCAAGTGACTATCTTTATAATTTACATAAAATATTGCAACAATCCCAACTGCTAATGCAATATCTAGTCTACTGTGGACAACATATTGTAGTTTTCCAATCATTGATCTATACATGGTTTGATTTAATTTAGTTGTCTCATCAGTCTTTGATAGTTTTTGTCCAGTAGCCATAGGTGTACTTATAGGTCTCAAGTCCTCCATGCCAAAAGTTTTCAATATCTCCTTGATATACTTAGATTGAGTAATGTAGATACCTTTTTTCATCTGATATACTTGCAAACCAACAAAAAATTTGATCTCTCCAAACATAGACATTTCAAATTTAGTTTGCATCTCTTTTGCAAATGTTTGGCACAAAGAATCTTGTCCTCCAAATATAATATCATCAAAAAATATTTCAGATAACAATATCCCTTTACCTTTCTTAGACTTTAAGTACAAATTATTGTTGTTATTTTTCCTTGTAAATCCAATCTTGACTAAGTAATTGTTTAGTCTCTCATACCATGCTCTAGGTGCTTGCTTCAATCCATACAATGCTTTATGTAGCTTGCAAACCATATTCTTCTTTCTTGAATCAAAAAAATCCTTCAACTTGTTCAATGTATACCTCTTCTTCTAGTATTCCATTGAGAAATGTTGATTTGACATCCATTTGATATACTTTGAATCATTTATAAGCTGCATAAGCCAGTAGAGTTCTAACTCCTACCAATCTTGCAACTGGTTCAAATGTCTCACCATAGTCAATGCCTTCTTCTTGTGCATAACCTTTGCATACTATTCTGGCCTTATTTCTTATAACTTCTCCATGTTCATTCAACTTATTCCAAAATACCCACTTTGTTCCAATAACATTTTTTCCTTTGGTCTAGGTACTAGTGTCCAGGTTTTGTTCTTCTCAGTTTTTTCAATCTCTTCATTCATGGCCTCTATCCAATCTTCATTACCCAAAGCATCTTTTAGTGATTTAGGTTCAAATTCACACAATAAGCATGTCTAATTTTTCGATTTTCTTCTTTTCATGACTTTTCAATCTTTATCTCCAATAATTTGATCTAGTTTATGATGTCATCTTACATACTTTTCTAGTGTAGGACCTGGTCTCCTTTTCTCTTGTTTTTCATCTTCAGATTCATCATCAAATTTAATTTCAGGTTCATTTTGTGTCTCTGTTTCATTCTCAGATTGCTCCACAGTTTCCTCATGATGCTTGGAAACGTCTTTTTGTAACTAGAAATTTTCTTGTTGTTGCTCGGTAGCATCATTCTGTTGTTTGGAAGCTTCTTTTTTGGGTTCAGGCAAATTGTTGGGCTCTCCTTCATTCAAGTAAATGAAATATTTGTAGTCTTCAGGTTCTTTCTTGCATATCACTTCATTCTTTCCTGCATATTCATCAATTCCAACATTTGTACTTTCCACAACTTTGTCGCTGTTAGAATTCAAACACTTATACACTTTTCTCTTAGTGGCATAACCTAGGAATATGCCTTCATCACTCTTAGTATCAATTTTTCCATTCCTATTGTCCTTCAGTATATAACATTTTCTCCCAAAAACTTTAAAATATTTTACATTAGGTGCATAACCATACCATAACTCATAAATTCTAATATCAGTACCTTTCTTGACTTGTACTCGGTTCAAGGTATAGACTTTTGTACTTATAGCTTCTCTCTAGTACTTTTGTGCAACATTCTTTTCTATCATAAATGTTCTAGCACAATCAATTATTGATCTATTCCTTCTCTCGGCTATGTCATTCTGTGGGGGAGTCCTTGGAGAAGACATCTATCTTTTAATTCCTCTATCATTGCATAATATATTAAACTCATTAGATATAAAATCTCCTCCTTTGTCAGATCTCAGACATCTCAAGTTCTTACCTATCTCTTTTTCAACTTTTTCCAAACCACTTAAACAACTAAAAATCATCAGATTTTTCTTTGAGAAACATTACAGTCATCATTCTAGAGTAATCATCAACAAACAGTATGAAATATTTATCACCTTGGTGTCTTTGTACACCAATAGGTCCATAAAGGTCATTATGAACCAATTCCAAAATATCATCAGAAGTATAGGTGTTTCTCCTAAAACTAGACTTTGTCATTTTTCCCAACCGATATTGCTTACACATAACATTATCAAGTTTCTTCAATCTTGGTAACCCTCTTACACTTTTCAGCTTCCTAATATTTACCAAATTGTCAAAGTTCACATGACATAACCTCTTATTCCATAACCATATATCATCATATTGTGAAAACAAACATGTCTCATCAGATAAATCTAGATAGAACAAATTACCTCTTGTCTATTCTCCACTTCCAATCAGTTCATCAGTAGCATCAAATATTTTAGCTTTTATGTGATGGAACTCAACTCAGTACCCAAAATTATTCAACTAAACAACACTCAACAAATTATAGTTTAGTCCTTCAACCCAATAGGCATTTTCACATGTGATCTTATCAGTCAGTTTTATTAATCCTTTTCCTTTCACAGGACATGGTTTTTCATTTCCAAACTTAACACTACCACCTTTGCAATAGTTTAAGGTTTTAAATTTAATTTTATCACTAGTCATGTGATGTGACAAACCACTATCAATTATCCATCTATCACCTTAACTCATATATGAAATAAGTGCATTTTTCTCATCTTCATCAGAATCATCTTTCATAGCAACATAAACAACTTCTATATCATTGTCATTAGATTTATCAGATTCACTATCAGTTTCTTCTTCAATAATAAATTAGTATTTCTTACCTTTGTCCTTATAGTCCTTATACCTTCTGAAATCTATGTCATCCCTTTTGTCTTTATACTTTCTCTCTCTTCTTTCATCCTTGTCATTCCTGTCATGACATCTTGCTACAATATGGCCAACTTTGTTACATGAAAAGAATATTATAGGAAGTTTACCTTTGAATTTTCCTCTTCCTCTCGATAGTCTTCTAGCCATAAGTGCTTCAAGTTCATCAATATCTTCATCAGAAGTGTCACTGTCGCTATTCACATGTCTTTCTTTTCCTTTCTTTGATTTATGAAGAGTCAATTGTGGTTTGAATGTATAATCAACATGGTGAGGAGTGAAATTATCAAAATTTGATAACTCAAAAGTAGTAAGTCTAACAACTAAACCTTCCAGAGTTAAGTTGTTACCAGGAGTACATCTTAGTTCTTGTATAGTGGATACTCTAATAGAATATATAGGAAGTAATCTTTTAGTACCTTGCTGATAATAATATCATCACTAACAGTTCCATTAGCTTCTGTAATAACATTTACAACCTCCTAAACTTGTCTTCAATATTGAACAATAGTTTCACCATCTTGCATTCTCATTTCATCAAACTTTCAGATTTGGATCATAGTACATTTGTATCACCTCCATAGATAGTTTCCAGTGTATCCCACATTTAATTTGCATTTTTGCAATCCTTTATGTCTTCAAAATCAGGATAGCTTAGGGTTGATGCAATCTGCAACATTGCTTGGTTGTGTTCTTGTTTTTCTTTCATCTATTTAGCTGTCATAACTATAGGCACTTTTATGCAATCATTTTCCACATAGTGTTTTGCAACATCTCCAATTCTAGCTATGTGTAACTTCATCAAAATTTTCCATGCAGGGAAGTTCTCTTTGTTCAACCTCGGTACCTCCTTTTTATACATCTTGATCTTTAGCTTCAAGTACCTTTAAAATTTTCTCTACAAGCACCACAAAGCTCTTATACCAATTGTTAGAATGAATTAGAATAACTGAGAGGGGGGTGAACCTCTTATGCCATAACCATATATCATCATATTTTGAAAACAAACATGTCTCATCAGATAAATCTAGACAGAACAAATTACCTCTTGTCTGTTCTCCACTTCCAATCAATTCATCAGTAGCATCAAATATTTTAGCTTTTATGTGATGGAACTCAAATCGGTACCCAGAAGTATTCAACTGAACAACACTCAACAAATTATAGTTTTTTCCTTCAACCCAATAGGCATTTTCACATGTGATCTTATCAGTCAGTTTTATTGATCCTTTTCCTTTCACAGGACATGGTTTTTCATTTCCAAACTTAACACTACCACCTTTGCAATAGTTTAAGGTTTCAAATTTAATTTTATCACTAGTCATGTGATGTGACAAACCACTATCAATTATCCATCTATCACCTTTACTCATATATGAAATAAGTGCATTTTTCTCATCTTCATCAAAATCATCTTTCATAGCAACATAAACAACTTCTATATCATTGTCATAAGATTTATCAGATTCACTATCAGTTTCTTCTTCAATAATAAATTAGTATTTCTTACCTTTGTCCTTATAGTCCTTATACCTTCTAAAATCTATGTCATCCCTTTTGTCTTTATACTTTCTCTCTCTTCTTTCATCCTTGTCATTCCTGTCATGACATCTTGCTACAATATGGCCAACTTTTTTACATGAAAAGAATATTATAGGAAGTTTACCTTTGAATTTTCCTCTTCCTCTCGATAGTCTTCAAGCCATAAGTGCTTCAAGTTCATCAATATGTTCATTAGAAGTGTCACTATCACTATTCACATGTCTTTCTTTTCCTTTCTATGATTTATGAAGAGTCAATTGTGGTTTGAATGTAGAATCAACATGGTGAGGAGTGAAATTATCAAAATTTGATAACTCAAAAGCAGTAAGTCTACCAACTAAACCTTTGAGAGTTAAGTTGTTACCAGGAGTACATCTTAGTTCTTGTATAGTGGATACTCTAATAGAATATATAGGAAGTAATCTTTTAGTACCTTGCTAATAATAATATCATCACTAATAGTTCCATTAGCTCCTGTAATAGCATTTACAACCTCCTAAACTTGGCTACAACATTGAACAATAGTTTCACCATCTTGCATTCTCATTTCATCAAACTTTGAGATTTGGATCTTAGTACATTTGTATCACCTCCATAGATATTTTCCAGTGTATCCCACATTTATTTTTCATTTTTGCAATCCTTTATGTCTTCAAAATCAGGATAGCTTAGGGTTGATGCAATCTCTAACATTGCTTGGTTGTGTTCTTGTTTTTCTTTCATCTACTTAGCTGTCATAACTATAGGCACTTTTATGAAATCATTTTCCACATAGTGTTTTGCAACATCTCCAACTCCAGCTAGGTGTAACTTCATCAAAATTTTCCATGCAAGGAAGTTCTATTTGTTCAACCTCGGTACCTCCTTTTTATACATCTTGATCTTTAGCTTCAAGTACCTTTAAAATTTTCTCTACAAGCACCACAAAGCTCTTATACCAATTGTTAGAATGAATTAGAATAACTGAGAGGGGGGTGAACCAGTTATCCAATGTCTAGATGTACTAATTGAACTTTCAAACACTTCAACCAACTCAGATCCACTCAGTAATCCACTTTTTCTTTGTAGCATATAATCAATAACATAATCTTGCAGTTTACTTTCCTAATGTAATCAAATTGCAAAATATAAAAATCTTAACAATATAACACATCAAATAACATTCACACAAGTATGACACTAGGATTTAACATGGAAATCCAATATGGTAAAAACCACCAGTAACATGCTACCAATTTTCACTCTTCTGAAGTGATCTTTGTGAAAAGCCAACCCGGTTAAAGGTTACAATACACACTATTAAATGTGACTTGGTTAAAGGATTTAATCATCCTTTTAAAAGTGACACTTGTTAGAGGGCTTAGACCATTCCATTAGAATGTCACCTTGATTAAAGGATTTAACAATATGACTGTTAGGTCAACCTTGTTTAAAAGGATTTTGCAACTGATACAATGGTTAGAAAGTAACAACAAATTGTGATCTAAAACATACAACTCACTTTGAAAATACAAATCCAATTATAGCTCAAATGCTAATTTACTAACTGGCTTCATTTTCATCTCTATCACTTAGATCTACTTGGTAATCCTTCAAGCAATCACCACTGTGTAGTCCTGTACTACTCTCTTCAGCCTTCTCTTCTTTTTGCTTATATTTTTCCAATCACTGAATTAACCTCATACGCATAATCACATAACCTGCAATTAGGTTAATCTTATACCTCTCTGATTAGGTAGCTCAATCTATTGACACTTAATCATCACCATAGATCTTAGGGTTTGGTTAGATCTAATGAATCCTTCCAACATTTTGTTTCCATCTACATTGTAGAATACATCCTAAAACTCCTTGAATCCATACTTAAAAATGGTTAAACATATATTAAATGCTTATTTAATCCTCCACAATAATCATCCTTATCTTAAATATTTCACATATCTCAAGAAAATCAACTATGTCAACTGGGATCACAAATGTCTCTCAAACTGTCAAAATATTGACACTCGGTTAATACTGTGTTCTTCTGCTTGGTCATCACTAGATAACTCGATAATTTACTGACACTCAAAAAATACTGATGCTCAGTCAACACTAAATTTTCTCAGCATGTACTAGTGCTCGGTCGACACTCACATCACTCGAAACAAACATAAGTTCCTTAGTCTTCTACTTTGTTACTCGGTCAAGACTAATCTTGTAGTCATCCAAACTTCACTTATACTTAAGATAAACAATATATTACCTTGTCAAGTTGTAATCTCATCAAGTGCCCATTTTAGTTTCACATAACTCAACCATTTCACCAAGTCTTCTTGTTATCTCTTCTTTTCAAATCTTCTTCATCAATAAATTGATATGGTACTGTAGAAGATAGAAATATTCTTACCAGTTAAGGTTTGATATCAATGACAATATAAAAATTATTTCAATTATAGTTTCCAACAAGATGAACAACTACAAATATTATCCATCAAAAAATTGACATCAAATCGGTGGATTCCATTTTGTTAATTCCTAGCATCAACAATCATATATGAATTACCACCATATTCTACTTACATATCCAAATTTCATACTCAAAATTATTGTTAGTTGTTCAAAGGAATTTGATTCCTACATAAACAAAAACACAAGATCATAAACACTAAACTATCAATTCAAACATGCTTCATATATTGAATTCATATAAAAAGATTATATAATATAGAGACAATAGAGTGATATTGTTTCCAACTCCATAATCTAATTTGATTTTACATTAAGAAAACATATACAATATCAATATCCTATCCTGAAACTTAGACTCGAAACTATACTATTCTATTTTCCCCAAACAAAAATTTTATCAGAAGGAAATATGGTCTTGGAATTCCTTTTATAGAAATAAGGAATGCAACAAGCTTCAGATCATATTCCTAGAAAATCATGATCACAACAAACAAGAATAATCCCCATCCCAACTAATCAACTCTAAGAAAAGACAAGGATGTTTGCAAACATTTTTATGGAATCATTATTGGGAAATGGGATCAAATCATGATTTGAAAACACATGGCCAAACATTTGATGTGTGGACTCTCCAACCAACTAGAAATTCTCAAAAAAATGACAAACAAGAAGAAGGAAAGAGGTTAAGATTGAAACGACCAAGGTACTAGAATCTATGTTTCTTCTCCAATGATAACCAATTTTATTTGATACTCCATAAATAACCCATGACCAAGATGTGGTTTGGAAATATATTTAAAATAATTAAATTATAAGTTATAATCATAATGTGGCCTTATCATCAAAATACCAGCCCTATTGTAAAAATCTCAAAAATTTAATATTGCAGGGCCCACCATCTTCTGCAAAATGTCCTCAATCATCAATATTGTAATAATTTTGATGTCACTTCTCTACAAATTGTGATGGTCACTTATGTGATTGTAGTGATTGCACCCTTATTGGATTTTCTTTGGATCTACTATCCAAGATATCCTTTGTATCAACTACAAAATTTGCATAATTCATGTCCATAGTAATAAATTCATCCAAGATATCATGAAATATGCTCATCTTCAACATTTTTCCATTACCAACCTTCTATAATATTTGAGGCCTACAATTTTCAAACTTCCCTCTCCAAAACTTAAGGGTCTTCATCTGTTCATCCTCTTTAAATAAACCTAGAACTTACCAATGGATGAAAGTATGAAAGAGGTCAATTTTTCTCTTAATAGTTTGTTTCTTTCATTCTATGTATGAAAATTATTCAATCGACGTCTATATCATTCTACTTGTTGGCCTGATAAAAGGGGGAGCATATTGTAATTTTTTGGTACCCAAAATCAATATTTTGAACATATGAGCCTTAAGCTAACACATTTTTGTTGGAGATTTGATTCTGAACAGTTGATTTATTGTATGTTTGTCATTAATGACAACATATAATACACAGCAACACTTCTGTATGTAATTATCCATATGATGACATGAAGACTTGCGTGGATAGATACATGTTTTTGACATGTTTATTATGCTATGTTCATACACGCAAACCCAGATATGATGTTTCAGTAAATATATGTAATTATGTTATTGACAGTTACAGTTCTGGGGGAATAACGGTTTAACGCCGACGTATGTAACGTGTTTATTGAGTTTCACCTATCTTTAAGATATGCGTGTGTATATTCATGATGAGTTATGAGTTGTTGATATTAATCTAAAGGCACCAAGGGTATTTCAAGAATATTGCAAAGTTATGATTAAATTGGTGAAGCCAACCTAGTGAAGCAATGCGTCTATTCAGTTTATACTTGCACGATTGTAATTATGCTTGCGCGCTTAGTAGAGCTGACAAGGATGTTAAGAAGAGTTGTCTTACAGGTCCCATGTGATGACATGTAACTGATTAAATGATTGACTATATTAAGTTGAAGATGATACAAGACATTAAATCAGTTAATGGTTTGTATTGTCATTGATGTCAAATTGATATTATATGTATGATCATGCCAAAGACTTCAGAGAACCAATGGAACAAAGGTTATGCTTCCAGCAATGCATAAAAGTCTAGTATTCACTAAGTGACAGACTACACTGGCGGAGTGCACACCATCGGTAAAGACATAGATTAAAGTCACAGTGATGCCCGACGAGCAGAAGACAGTGTCACCTGATGAAGCAGAATCACATGATACCCAACGAGGTAAAAATAGTGTTTCCCAACAAACAAAGATCCAATGTTACCCGACGGACGGAGATCCTGAAGTTAACTGAAGCAACACCGACGGAACTGGCAGTTGTCACCGGCGACGAACTGCAAAATTGACCGACGGAACAGAGAGATCACAAAATGAGAAAATATCTAGCTGGCAGAGCTAAAGGATAGGCTTAACTGGTTGTTTTATTTGACCATAGTTAATTAAGTGATTTGTACAGCTAGCAAGAAGATAACTACGAGATAAATCAGGAGTTAAATCCATAAATCAAATTTGGCTGGATTGTTTTTCATGCCAAGAATCAAGAATCAAGAACCTAGAATTAAGGAAAATCATGTCTATTTAAGAGACAAGCATAGTTCATTCTCATTGTGGTCAACAAGAAATCAGACACACGAGGGAGTGAATCAATAGAAGATGCTGAAGAGAAACTGATGAAGGATTAACTTCATGCAGTCCTGATCAATCAAGCTGAGGGAGAGCTAAAGAATTCTGCAGACACCAATGAACAGTGAACCATAGCATCATAGAGCAGAAAGAGTTAAATACAAAGGAATTGAATTGATACATTGATCAAAAAGATGTTGTAAGTAAATAGATCTGAAAATCTGCAATTCGGTTGCATTATAAACAGGTCATTTTTGTTTCAGTTTAACCATTGAAGCATTAAGTCTCTTAACAAAGTAGGACTTAATAGTCTTTTGTAATTGAGGTATATCCTAATAGATTACCAGAAGGTTGACTCATGATAGTAGCACCGGTCTTA